>CM062817.1:1543570198-1543817698 GCA_031772625.1 Pinus tabuliformis | reverse complement strand
ACCATCATAGAAGAATGGAAGTTAAATGGTATCAAGGCTATACCAAAACACCAACTACAAAAATTGAAGGAGCTTACCTCCTTCAAGAAGATCTAAAACTCGAGGCACTCCACCCCTCACAAGAAAGCCACGCATCAAAAGGCATCTTAGCAAACATTCTTATTGGAGGACTCAACCTCAAAGGTCCAAGTCAAAAAAGAGGTTGAAAGACCACTACTCAGCTCCTCCAAGGACGGGGAGCCAAGCTCGCTAATGAAGGAAAGGTAAAATCTCTAGCCCTAAACCCCTCTCCTTACTTATGAATTGCATTTCTTGGAATATAAGAGGACTAAACAGTCCTAGGAAGAAACGAATCTTGAAAAATAGAATCATGTCTGACAATCATGATATTCTCCTTATTAAAGAAACCAAACTTGAGTCGATGCACCCCTCTCTCCTTCGAAACGCCTGCTTCAAGCCTTACAGCTTCTTAGCCAATTTGGCGTTAGGTTCTGTGCGAGGAATCATGACATTATGGAAAAACTCGAAGTTCGACCTCATCTCCTCTTTGGAAACTCACCATTCCATTACCGTTGTCCTGAGAATCATTGGTACCAAGGATAGTATCTACATAACCAATGTCTACGCCCCCCACAAGGTCATAAACCGAATCAAGATGCTTCAATGCATCTCCAACCTGCTTGACCCCATACATATCCCTTTCAAAATCATAGCAGGTGATTTCAACATGATTACTAATCTGGAAAAGAAAAGGGGAGGCATATAAAAGCTTGACAAGGACTCAGAGGCTTTCCTTTCAACCATAGAAAGGCTCAACCTCATCGACATCCCCACCAGTAATGGCATTTCCACTTTGTTGGACACCTAATCCTCAATGGGTTAATGTGGAAGCCGAATAGACAAAGTAGTCCAAGAGACCTTGGGATGTGGAACCCAACGGTCACATAATGTACTATAAATGTATATCTCTTGTTAATAAAAATTGTACTCTCATGTTTTATCTTTCATATTC
This sequence comes from Pinus tabuliformis, assembly GCA_031772625.1. Classification (NCBI taxonomy): domain Eukaryota; kingdom Viridiplantae; phylum Streptophyta; class Pinopsida; order Pinales; family Pinaceae; genus Pinus; species Pinus tabuliformis. Next base: position 1,543,816,686 of record CM062817.1, on the reverse strand, counting down.
TATTGCTGCCCATGTGTGTTTAACATGGTATCAGAGCGGGCGAATTCTGGCCCTACTCATATTTGAGTCACTATTTTCTTGTGGCCTTTTGTTGTGTTTCTTTCACCAAACCTATGCATTGACCATTAATGTTATGTGGGTCGTGAACTCTCAGTGCAGTGATATTGTTGGTTGATTAATTCATGCGCTAGTGTTGAAGCTTTACTCGGAATAGAGCATTGAAATAGTGGTACACATTTTGAAGTTTATATGCCTGCTCCTAATCAAAACTCTATATATGTGTTGGTCTAAATATTTATATATGATTGAATTCGTTGTATATATTTGTGCTGGCATATGTATAATTTTTGGTGCGTTGAATGAATACCACAATGTGGTGTATGGAAAGCATTGAAATAGTGTGAGGCAGATGCGTTGGTCTTATTGAGCCAGATGCATTGGTCCATATTTAAATATGCAGCGTATGCCTTGGACTGTGGAATGTGGTTATAAATATGACCTCTGCTATGTGTTGAAGGCCATGCAAAAACGTTGAGAGTTAAAAGTCCTGGCGCATTGGCTCATTTCTGTTCAAGCTACCTACTCTGACCATTAATGTTATGTGCGTTGTGAAGTCTGGGTGCAATCATATTTCTTGTTGATTCATGCGTTGGCATTGAGCTTGAAGTCTGAGCGTAGTTCATGGCATTTGAATGCATATATCTCCATGTGTTGGAATGGACAGTTGATTTTCCCTGTGTTGTGTCTCTGTACGCCGGTCAAAGGAATTCAAAACGTATTGAACGTCCCTGTGCCTGGTGATCTCCATGTGTGTCAGTCATATAAAAAAAAAAAAAACGTAGTCGGTTGTTGCAGTTGTATTCTGCGTTGAAGAAAGACCAATTTTAGCCATTATCCTGCCATCCTTGACATTCCTGACCTCCGAAATCCGTAGGTCACTATTTTTTATCTCTGACTCACTGTCCATACATTGAACTGCCATACCAGAGTCCGCTTGCCTGTCTAACATGCTGTGTGCTGAACGCTGCTCATAACATTATCACGCTGCTCATTACATTATAACGCTGGCCTGACATGCGTTGAACTATCCTGATGCTGCTCCTGCTTTCCCGATGTGGAAACTGAATTCACGTTAGGGTTTGATTTTTGTATTCCTTTCGCAACTCATCTAAGAATACAAAGAAAGCACTGGGAGGCCTTTTCGAGTTTCGAGTTTTGATGCTGCTCATTGTTCTCTATCCCTCTCCAAGAACTTGCAGCCATTAATTATCTGTAAGCGTGTCTGTGCATGCGTGGAGAATGAATGTTGCTCGTCAAGGTTGAATATGTTGCTATTTTCTATCCACAGTGCTGGTGAAAGCCAAGTTCAATCACGGCTATGTGTCCATTCTTTGTGCTAGTTCATTGAGTTTATATTGCGGTTTTGCTGAAGATGTATCAACAAAGATTGTCTTTCATTGACATTTCAAAACGGAAGGGGTCGGTGCTGGTGGCCAGAGGAACAGTCTAATCGAGGAGTTAATCAAGGTAGCAGAAGGCGTTCGACTCAACAACCAGATTGAATCCCTTTCCCAGATTGTAGATAGGGGAACGAATTTCTAATATCAAGAAGGTAGAATCACACTGAATATCAGTCCCAGAAGATGGACGAAATCTACTTTTGATTGTGGGCGCAAACATTCCTTATAGAATATTTCTCTGAAGAGGCTGAGCTTATGTTAAATTGGTTGAGTTCTGAGATGTCAACAACACTCGGAGACCAAGTTCGGACTACCACTGGAGATTGAATTTTTGAACATGTCTGAATGGATAGGCCATTCTTCAAGTACGTAAATTCCAGAATTTAATCTTTGAAGCAACACTTCCAAAATCGGGTCGTGCTGGACATATCAAACCTTGAAGGAGCCAACGCCATTTTAGTTTTCTTCTATACCGTAACTCCTTGCACACATAAATAATATTGTGTAGGAAACAATAATGGAGTTAATATGCCACAGTTTCAGGTTTTGAAGAAAAGAAAAAAACAACGGGTGTGTGAGGATTGCAAGGCCCAACGTCCTAGGCCCGGGTCTTCAAATTTAGATGGGTTTCAAAATGAATCAGCCCATCCTTAATCCATGAGCCTGAGTTGTGGAATCACGTCCTCTGGCTTCCGGTTCTTCATCATATATTCTTCGCACACTTTTCCCTTCGCTCGTATGATTCAGATGTTTTGATTCGCTCAAGGCCGGTTTCAGAGCTATTAGTGGACTCTGCAATTGATCCAACATAAAAGTATCTGTCTATTCTCTCCACAAGGAATAAAAACTATTCGATTTCAGTATGTTAGTCCAGCGTTGAAGATTTTTTTGAAAGTCATGAATCTATTATGGTGTGAGTTGTGCGATAAACAATTTTTATAAGTGTGCTCCTCATTAAAGCCTGTGTGCCCTCACCTACTGTCAAACTCATTATGCATTAAATTGTATACACTCTCTATGAAGACCATGGTCGTGTCTTGTGCTAGGACTATTTATGCATTGTTTTTATGTTGAAAAGGCCAACTTAGCTTCCAGACCAAGTTCATATTGCTTTCCTGGTCATCTTTCTCTGCTAGATAAGAGGGACACATTGTTTCCAGCATAGCATTAAGCGCTGTCAGCAAGTTTATAAAGATCATTTTTGTCTTCTCTAAAAAAAATTGGAGCGAATCCCAGGAGCCTGCATAGCAGCTATTTGCAGAAAATCATTTAAATTTTGGTAAAGGAATCTACACAGGGTAGAGACATGAGCTATCACTATAGCTATAGTTGCTCCAAGTTTCCAGTCCTTCATTGCTACAGGACCTCACCTATAGGCTTGGAATCGCTGGTAACTTTGGGCAAATTGATCAAGATCTCAAGTTGAGGAAAAGAAGACATTGTCTGTCCGTAGTTCATTTGGAGTCAAGGGGATTATTGATAAAGGGACGTGGACTTGTCCTATAGCGAATCATGAACTAGTTGCAGAGTGGCACCTCTGGTAGCAGCGTACATCACTACAAATATCTTCATGCAATTATTACATAAAGTTGAAGTGGACTATTGTTTTCATGCAAATCTGGTATCTCAAATATTGAAGTGGACTATTGTTTTCTTTGAAGAAAGTGGCAAGATCAGAGAATACTGATTCGTACCCCAGTCAAGGCATATGAGCATTCAAGTCCTGTCCATGACGGTGTTATAATTGTTGAAGTTTTGTTAGCCATCATTTCTGATTCAAAAGGGAAGGAGTATTTGAAGGATCCAAGCAAGTTTGCAGTTGCTGCTGCCCCAGTTGTGGTATTAAAACTCATTATAGTCTCTGTCTACATATATATGCATTGATTCCTTGATTCATTTGCTGCACATTTATAAAGGATATTGCTGTGTACTGTGAGTGGGTATTACTTTTCTGCACTGAGTAGTAGTTGTGATCAGTTTTTAAGGTGTAAATCTGACATTGAAGAAAAAAAAATGGCTAGAATCAGTGAAGTATTAGAGTTCCTCAAAACTCTCATATTGTCTACTAATCATGAAACATTAAAAGTCAGCAAAGTTTCTCTCACAGACATTCAAGTCTGTCTACAAAATGCACAAGAGAAAATTGATTTTTTGCAGCTTGAAACTCAGCTACAGCAAGAAGAACTAAAACAGAGGAGTCATTCTGAACATGTTTTTGTTCAGAACATTGAGATTGCAACCCATCAGAAGCAAGTCAATAATGTTACAGTTGGTTTAGATTTAGTACCCAATAAAGCAACAGTTGTACATGCAAATGTAGAAACTCAGTCTACACTTCCCAAGCCCATCATCAGACCTTGGGAACAACTTGTCCACAACAAGCACAGAACTGGTCTTGGATATGACAAGGACTTGTCCTTTCATATTCCAGACTACGCCAAGCCCATTCAGTTTCAGAGTGTTGGATTCATTCATGACAGTTCACCTGCTCCTCATGACAGCTCACCTCCAACTGTTCCAGACTCTGCCCCTCTTCCACAGCAACAACAACAACAACAACAACAGATTGTGAAATGCCAACACTGTGACCGAGTTGGCCATTTGGAAGATCATTGTTTTGATCTTCATCCATGTAAGCACTGTCATAAAACCACCCATTCTTCACACAGATGCTTCAGAAATAAACGTCCTACAAGAACAAAGATTCATCTTGGATGGATCGCTCCTTGGCAATGGGCATCAACAGCCAAGAAGATATTCCAATCACATGTCAGAACCTGTTCGAGAGTATTGAACAATCTTGCAGTTGAGTTTTCTCCATCATCTCACCTTGTATCTGACAGGGGGGGAAATGATGTTCATCTACAAGATTCAAAGCCACATCAAGTGAGCCTGAGCCACAACCTGCCACACTAGTTTCAGAGTTGTAGCCAGAAACAAAGATGCCCCTGAGCATGCCTCCAGTTGGTAATCTGGGACACTTCCTCTAGCAGAAGACTTCAGCTTCTTGCCAGTTTCGGAAGAATTCTAGAAACAAAATTGAGAACACTTAGTCTAGAAGAAGACTCCAGCTTCTTTCCAGTTTTGGAAGAGTTCCAGGAATTGCATTAAGCATTCCATAGTTGTTGGTCATCCTCAAACCATCACAGGTTGAGACTTCCCTTTTCAGGTTGAAGTTCTCCCTTTTATGCGAGGTGAGACCTCCCTTTCATGGTTGAAGGTTTCCCTCTTCGAAACAATAGGAGCACTTCCTCTAGCAGAAGACTTCAGCTTCTTGCCAGTTTTGGAAGAGTTCCGGGAACTGCACTAAGTGTTCTAGTGTTGGTGGTCATCCTTAAACCACCGCCCTTTATACCAACATTTCAGAGAGCACATTCAACCTAGTGCTGCCATGCATTTTTGCACATTTTGTATTACAACTCTCTTCTTGGACCCATACATAACCCTTCGGATTAAGGGGGGGAATGTTGGACATCTAATCGTCAATGGGTTAGTGTGGAAGCTGAATAGACAAAGTAATCCAAGAGACCTTGGGATGTGGAACCCAACGGTCACATAATGTACTATAAATGTATATCTCTTGTTAATAAAAATTGTACTCTCATGTTTTATCTTTCATATTCTATTGCTTCCCATGTGTGTTTAACACACTTGGAACAACTGAAGAGGAGGGGAACGAAAAATTGCCTCTCGGTTAAACCGTTTCTTCCTATCGAAAGAAACTTACCTAACCTCTTGGGAAACAGAGGCTTGTATCCTCCCGCAAGCAGGCGGATCATTGGCCCATCTCTCTAAAGATACAAATCTCCACTGGTCCTAAAAATAAGCCTTTTAGATTCGAGGCCTTCTCATTGGATCACTTGAACTTCCTGGACATAATGAAGCTTTGGTGGACCAACCCTCCCACCAGATCTAGCAACAAAATGTACTCCTTCCAACAAAAACTAAAATATCTCAAAGAAGAAATCAAAAAGTGGAACAGGGAACAGACAACAACAAGCAAGAGGAACATAAACTATAGCAAAGTTGGGAGGAAAGGGCTACCCAAGAAGAGAAGTTATGGCAACAAAAATCCAGAATCAACTGGCTGAAATGTGGGGAAAAGAACACTGCGTTTTTCCACAAATCTATGATACAGCACAAAAGGAACAATAGAATTCTAGCTTTGAAGAATCGATATGGGCTTCTCATTCACTCTTTAGAGGAGATGGAAGCAGAGCTCACTCATTACTTCAGCTCTCTGCTCAAGGAGCCAAGGAATGACCAAGATCAAGATATTTAAAAAATCACCAAACACATTCCCAAGATCCTTACAAAAGAGCATAATAAAATGCTCTTAAGAAAAGTCTCCCTCCAGGAAGTGGAGGATGTTGTCATGGGTATGCCCAACGGTAAATCCCCTGGTCCAGACGACTTTACCATAGATTTCTAAAAAGCATGATGGCCTATCCTTAAAAATGAGGTCCATGCCCTTGTTGAGGAATCCCGCATTCAAAAGTCTGCCCTAAAAGCTCTCAACTCTACATTCCTCACTCTAATTCCCAAGGGCAACTCCACTGACTCCCCGAACAAGTTTCGGCCCATTTCCCTCTGCAATGTCATTTATTAAATTATCTCCAAAGTCCTAGCCAATCGTCTACAATATATCTTGCCTATCCTTATCTCTCATCATCAATTAGGATAGGTGGAAGGCCGACAAGTTATGGATAGCATCATCCTCTCTCACGAACTTATCCACTCTCTCAACGCACAAAAGAAACAAGGCATGATGATTCAATTAGACATGTCAAAAGCCTTCAACAAGATAAGTTGGGAGTATATGAGACAAGTTCTGGTTGCTTTTGGATTTCACAAGGAGAGTATCAAATGGATGATGTCAATGGTGTCTAGTGGATTCTTCTCCATCCTCTTGAATGTCTCCCCCACACCACCCTTCCATCCCTCCAGAGGAATTAGGCAAGGGGACCCTATCTCTCCTTTTCTCTTTGTCGTCATGGCTGAAGGGCTTAGTAGCTCTATTTCTGCTACCTTGCAAGCCAACAAGTTATCTGATCTTCAACTTCATGTCTCTGCTCCTCCCTCCACTCACCAACAATTCGCGGATGACACCCTGCTCATGGGGTTCCCCACAATCAGAGAAGCTTCCTCTTTCAAGACCATTATGTCTAACTTTTCTGCTACCTCTGGTACCTCAATAAATCCTGAGAAATCTAAGTTGTTCTTCTTTAACACCCCTTTGCCTATCCGCACAAATATTGCTAGACTCCTTGACTTCCTCATATGCTCTCTCCCCTCCAATTATCTAGGGGTCCCCTTGATAGACAAGCCACTTGCCCGAGCTACTTGGGAGGCTCTAATCAACAAACTAAAGAAAAGGTTAGCCAACTGGACCTTTAGATCACTCAGTTTGGTTGGCCGTCTTGTCCTTGTGAAATCTATCTTACAGGCAATCCCGCTCTACCTTTACTCGGCTATGGCTGCTCCAAAAGTGATCTCTAACAAGATTAGAAACATGCAAAGGAACTTCTTGTGGAGAGGCGAAGAGAAAAAACAAAAATGGGCTCTTGTTGCCTGAGAGAAAATATGCAGGCCTAAAAAAGATGGTGGCCTTGGTCTTAGGGATACCGACCTCCTAGGGAAGGCTTTGGGATCAAAAACTCTATGGATATGGATTGCAAACCCCAACTCCCCTTGGGGAACCCTATGGAAGGCTAAGTACACTCCTACCCTCTCGCAGGAGCAAATCATAAGGCTTAACGGTAGCATCAAAGGTTCGGTTATCTGGAACCAAGCATGGGAGAATAGGACCATCATCCAAAAGCATAGTTTCTGGGAGATTGGAAATGGAGACAAGGCACTCTTCTGGGAAGATGCTTGGCAATAAAGGTCTGAACTTGATCAAGATCAATATCAACAAATCAAGACCGAAATGAAAAACAGAGGCAGAACCAGAGTCTGCTATTATTGGAAACTAAGTACAGTTGGGGATAGTTGGAGAGAATGGTTGGATGAAGAGAACTGGGCTCCCCACATCAATCTCTAGGTATGGTTTGCTCTCTCAACTGAACTTCAAAAAAGACAAATCCTTCATGACACCTCAGAGGACAAAATCCGATGGGGCAAAAACACTGTTGGTCATTTCAATTTAAAAGAAGCATACAAATACATTGCAAAGCATGATCAAATTCAACCTGACCCACAATGGAGATCTATCTGGGACAAAAAACATTAGCCAAAAATTTCTATTTTCCTATGGCTTATCCTGCATAGGAAGACTCTAACCTGGGATAATCTAAGAAAAAAAGGATTTATTAGTCCCTCTAGATGCCAACTCTGTCAGTAAGAGGAAGAAACTTCAAACCATCTCTTGAACGAGTGTCTCTATGCGTCCAAACTTTGGGATTGGGTTTTTCTAGTCTTCAACAGTTTGAATTAGGATCCCTCTTCAATATGGATCACCATCTCGAACTAGATAACTTCCTTCTCCTCCCATCCTTTGGTTAATCGCACATGGAACATAATCCCAAGTTTGGTCTGTTGGGCTATATGGAAGGAACGCAATGCAAGAATTTTTCGAGGCATCTCTACTCTGGAGGAAATCACTTTATCTAAGATCAAGAGTGCCATTCAGGAGACTGTGGTTTCATCCCCCTTTCAGATTACCAATGACCCTCTCAGTAACTCTGATGCGAGAATTATGTCAATGCTAGACCTCCTCTAGATTAGCATCCCCACCATCCCTTCCTCATCCAGGAATATTAATCAGAAGGACACTTGGAGGCCACCGGAGTTGGGAACCACTAAGATTAACTATGATGGAGTGGCAAAAGGAAACCCAGGCTTGGCTGGTTTTGGAGGTGTCTACGAGGGTAACATCAGTTCAGATACAAACAACGCCACTGAACTACATGCTCTGGAACATGGCATCTCCATCGCGTAGAGACTAGAGCTCAACCCACTGATCGTTGAAGGGGACTCCACTTTGGCCACTCAGATTTGTAAAAAGCTTCAGCAAGGCATCGAGGTGGCCAAAGTCTCAGATAACTAGCGCCTAAAAAAGATTAGGTAGAGAATCAAACACAATATCGACAACATGGAAGGTCTACACTTCCAGGCCATCAGAAGAAACGACAAAAAGCTTGTTGATAGGTTAGCCAATGAGGGGACGACAAGGACCCTTCGGCTGAACTCTAGGTCATGGCATGATTTGAACGACAACAATCTCCATCAGTACTGTGCAACCATTAATGACAAGGACAACCAGACTACGGAACAATAACTGTTCGTGTACCTTGCGTCACAACATGGATGATTCTGAGCATTGGAAGAAGGATGGTTCTGCGACGCACATGCCTAAACCCATCCTCGGATCGACAGATGTGTTGGAAACTCATGCAACATCCCCTCTCTCTCGCGAGGTCATCGCCTTCCTGTCCCATCAACTCTGTATGGCTCCTTTGCCACCTCATCACCCCTGTACTTCGCACACTTCCCCTTCCCTCCCATCCCCTCTGGTCCATGCCCCCCAAGGTCCTCCGGCCTGTATTTATTTCCCCCTCACCCCTCTCATTCCCGTCGTTCCCTCCGCTCTCTGGCCCCCTTGTATATCCTTTGTTCTCTGGCTGTTTTGGCTCTCCTATCCCTCTATCTACCTCATGGCTCCGAAACGCTGCTCCAGCCTAGCCTCAAGTCAGGGGCGTGGGCATGGTAGAGCTACTTTCTATTGGCAATCTCTGGGTTGCCCCCCTCCACTCGCGCTGAGACCTCTGCAAGGCGCGTAGCTCTAGACTTCGCGGTAGCAGTCAACCTGAAAACTCAAGAGCATATTGCCAACCTTGAAGCTCAAGCCAGTGTTCTTCGCAAAGTGGTCTCTTCAGAGGAAATAGATGCAAAATTCGCATGGATCCCCGACCCAGCTTTCACCAGAGCGCGCGAGAACCTTTATGTGTGCACCATCGAAACATGGTGGCAGATGAAAACTATCATGGGTCTTGCCATGAAGGAGTAGGAGGACCGTTCCAAGGCGCTCGAAAACAAAATAGACAATCTTACGGAAAATTTTGTGATCTATTTTGAAGCGATCCACCATTGTCGATTCATTACAAGGGACTCCCTGCAGTACAATGTCATCAGGAAGAAATTCATAGCGAAATTCCACTCAATTGTTGAAGGGTTGCCATGCATTAAGAAAGAAATCGTTGGAGTCTCCTCTAGCTGACTGAACGCTACTGCGCAACAGGAGGGGAGTACCTAGGAAATTCCCATCAGCCTGGATGATGACCCCGTCACCACCAATCCATAATGAATTATGCTTGCTCTCTTTTGTCTCTTCTCCTCGACGGTTGTCTGACTGAAGTAGACCTCGCAGTCTCGGAAATAAAGAACCTGGCTTTGTCTGTGTAGTGATGACTAAGTCTTTACTTATTCTTTTTGAGTTTGTGGTAAAAGGGTTTCAGAGTATTCACCATTGTAACTATCATAGTTTTCATAATCCAATTTTGGCAAAGTCGCATTGTAAAGGGAGAAAATCGAAAGCTAGAACAAAGAATTTAATTGTTCTTTATGTGGGGATCTCTCTTCCACACAACCCAACTCATGTAATTACTTTCTTTTTTTAGTAATATATTATATCTTATTTACAAAAAATAAAAAAATTCCAACAATATCTTCTTGCAAAAGAGGAAGCATACCATTATTTCCATAAAATAAGCAGCACATGAAAAAATTAATAATGTTTGCTTAAAAAGCTAAGGGAAATAATGTCAAAACAACATAAAATATTATGCAATCCACAAGGAACAAATGTAATAATGCCTACTTAACATGAAGAAATTAATAATGTTGACATGATAGGGACGTCTACATTACAAAATAGGCCTACCACAAATGCATATAATGACACAAATTGGAAGTAAAGAAACATAACACGTTTCGGGGGGCATACTTACCATGTTCCCCACTCTTAGCTCTAGATACTTTGTACTAGACACATCGAGTAGTTCATTGGAATGATTCTCAAACAAACATAAACATTATATCATTGTCACAACAAGATAACATTGACTCCAAATCATATTGAAATGACAAAAATGGTACATCAAAACCCTATACAAACTTATTGAGACATCCACTTGCCATCATCTTCATCTTCATAATCTACAAACAAACACTATCTAAAACACCAATTCTGCGAGGAAGATCCTATTTGGAAACGTCTTTAGCCATCTACAAGAAATGTTGGAACCTACGTGAACTCTCACCATAGGTAATAAGACTAATGCATAGTGAAAGAATGCATGCATAGGCATAAACATATTTGGATACATATAATTGAAGATGAAATGAAAGAAAACATATTTCCAAGACAAATGCAAAAATGCCACTTCTGTTTTGCAGAAAATGGATGAATTGCCTTTCCTTCCTCTTAGCATACTAACATCATCAAGGACAACATGAAGCACAACAATATAAAAAAAGTTGTATTTAGTCCCTAAATAAATTTTTTATTAGTGATGTAGTCTCATATCAACATGAAATCATAATGTCAACTTAAAATGAGAAGTGATAGTGTAATGTTGCCTTAAATCACCTAATAGGTATAACGCTAATGGATCACTAAAAAATAAAAATAAAAAAATAGAGGGCCATATCTTTCGGCTCGATGGGAAAATGAATTTTTTGTCTTTTTTGAGAACTTGCAAGACATAATAACATTAGAGGTTGGTCCTAAAAAATTGAAAATACAAAAAATATACACATATACATAACAATGTTGTGTATTTTTAACTATGACTCAACCTAAGGATCATGCATATAGTCACTTTTTATTTATTTTTGTTTATGAACCTATACATGATGATTGAGATGATTGTAACTTAAAATTCATTAAAATAAAAAAATGTGGCAATTATCAACATACTTATTTACAATCTCCATTGTAACTCCTGGAGTGTCATTATCAACATTTAACACCCATGGATGCTTCTTCTCCCATTTTTCCATTTTCTTATCAATTATTTCCTTGTATTTTTGTTCCAAATTAATAAGTCGAAAGGGTGGTGAAACACATGTGCAAACATAAATTCTTTGAACTACTTGATAGAGATATTGTAGAGGTGTGTGTTCAAATTTTTTCTTTCCCATATAAGTGAGAGAATGGGGTTTCCTATGAATTTTTGAAATTTGGTTAGGGTTCTACAACCCGTTTTCCCACAACTTCCTAAGTAGTTGTTTAGTGATTATCTATGTTCTCGGATGGTGCATCGTGAAATTTGGTAGATTGTTGGTTTAATAGATCCCATTGTTGTTCAAGAGCAAGCAATAATAAATTGCTTTCAACCACTGATTGTGCAACAAAAAATAGATGCAATCAACCACAAATTTGGTTTTGAACAATTATTCTACTATATTGTTTGAAGTTAGAAAGATTAATATCACCTTCTTGTGAAATATCATATATAACGTAATTATTTTAAAACAAATATAATAAAAAAGTAAAAACAATTAAAACATTGGCCTTACATGACAAACTTTCTTATTAGTTGAACATAACAAATTATAAATGTGGCATGACTAAACTACAACATATATGTATTTGTATCAACCTAGAAAGTTAACATATACACACTAATATACCAATTATGTCAACAATAATCATTAATTTAATATCAATCTATAATAGTTATTTTAAAAATCCTTTTTCCATGCTTAATAGTGTTTTTTTTTTATAAATTTGTAAATTCATAATTTTTAAATGTCCAAACATTCATAATAAATCTATCATGTTTATTCAAGTTTTTAAATTAATTATATAAATATATATATATATATATATATACGTTGCGGTTCACGAATATTGGGTGACCGTTACATCCACGGGAAAATCTGGGCAGATCAACCCTGAAGGGAATCTTTTAAAGCCAATCAGCCAGACTAGCAAGGCCTAACCCCAAGGGCATTGAGGAGAATTGACCTTGTGACCTCCCGATTGACGAGGCACTTAACAACAAGGACTCGACCAGTTGAGCTAACCCTTGGGGCTAGTAAATCTTGATACTATCCAAAAGGAAAAAATATATATTTCAAGAAAACATTCTCCATGAAAATTATTCTCCATTTGCATAGTAACATTTGTAGAATGTTGAGAACTATATCGTTTTTAATAGGGTTTGATAATTTTTAACTTCAATTTCAAATAAACTGTGGTTATTTGTGAGTGTCAAGTTTTATGAAGACCTTTTTGGAACAAATATCTACTGAGAAGATAGTTTTGGAACAAATATTTACTTAGATACTCGATGAAACTAAAAAATGATAGTACTCAATTTAAACACTAGATTAGTACACACCACTACCTCCCCCTTGAACCATATCAATTCATTTGCATAGAGCAACACAAAAATTTAGTAATTATTATTATTTTTTATTTTCTAGTTTATGTGAGTCCTGAGATGATTGCACGACAAACCCGTGGCTTGAGTAACTACGACTTAAGGGCATCTAAGCCGTCAAAATTACATGGGAATCGCCCCCAACCTAGGCACACCAACCCTTAGCATGGCTACATTTTTGCCCACGAAGTTTCGAACTAGTGACCTTTACACCACGAAGTGCCTTAGCAGAACACCCTATCACCATCTATTATACACCCTGTGGGAAAAAAATAGTAATTATTAAATACAAATAGTAGGAGTAAAAATAAATTAGAGAAAAATGAAATATTAGGTGAACAAACCTGGATTTATTGAAATTTTTGAAGATCAACAAACAAGTTGCTTAATGTCCCAAATATAAGTATTTAGGTTAAATTGAAAATAATATTTTTGGACAATTTACACAATGAAAACTAGGTCGAGTTTCTTTATTTAAGAAAGTAGAGTCTCACACATAAAATGCTAAATGGTTGGATGAGTTGGGTGGGGCTTGGAGTTTCTCACCTTAATGTTTTTTTTTTTTTTGGTTTGGTAGAGGATTTTCTAAAAGTTATCAACTTGAATTTTAGAGTGGCACTGAATGCTTATAGGATCAAAGTGCTAAATCAAATTTAGGGGAAGGGATGGGGTGATAACAAGGCAATGGAATGGAGAGTATAAGCAAACATAAAGGAGTTCAGTGGAATGACTTGGTAGATACCACATCATAGCATTAGAAGTTAAAAATATGCATGGAGGTTAAAATATGAAGCATACAACAAGTATAGGAGGTAAGTGAATAACACTTTGGGCCACTCGAATGGGAAATGCATGGAGCATTGTTAGAGTTGTCAAAGCTTTACATGGGTGAGGATCAACTATGGTCCTCTTGATTGTTGATCTTGCATGGAAAAGCTATACATAATCTTCACGAGGCTTCTCTTAGATCGAGCCTACCATTACCTAGTTTAGTCATCATGTAAGGGTTTCCACATTGTTGATGGATACCGAAACACCCTATGTTATGAAACTAGCTCACAAAAAGATAGAAAAGATATATCAATGACTTAGAAATCAACCTCTTCGAGGGGGCAACCTCCTTTACATTACACAAATGAAAAACTCTTGGATGATACAAATGACAATACCTCCTTTCTATATATAGGAGTCTAAGGGGTCATAATATAATCAGAGCCGACATAACAATAATAATGTAAGGGCAAAATAATAACAATAGTGGGCTTCTATGGGGCACAATAATAACAATATGGGGACTACATGGGCACAACAATATAATAAGGGGGTTGTACTAATAACAATAAGGGGTTACACTAGTAGTATAGGGACCTAACATGCCCCTCTCCTTCAAAAAGTGTTGTCCTCAACGCTTGAGTAGTTCTTGATGCTTTTGTATAAAATTCTCATCCTTCCATGTGGAATCTTCAGCGGGTAAGTTCTTCCACTTGATGAGATGCTCTGAAATTGATCGATTTCATAGTTGTCGACTTCTCAGTTCTGTGAATGCTTCAGGTTCCAATATGATTTTTCCTTCCTTGTCAAGTTCTGGAAATATTGTTGGAACTGGGATCTTCGGCAACTTTTGAATGAGTTCCCACCCTGCTTCGCCATTCTTCCATTCATCCCTTGCTTTGTTTATCAAATTTGGTTGGATAATTATACCAACCTCTACCATTTCTGCAACCATATGTTCAATTTCACTCCTTTGGGCATATGGATATTTATAAGGCCTGATATTTGGAGGAACACTTCCTGGAATAAAATGAATAGCTTGATCATGATCATGATAATGATCACGAATACGTGGGATACCTTTAGGAGTCTCAAATACTGTGGAATGATTGTCCAAGACTTTTTGTAGATCTGGAGAAATAGATGATTTCAATGTGGAACCATTAGCGAACATAATTGTGCAATTATGCCTCGTTGTTCTTTCTTTAGAAGCTTTGTCATTCTATTAGAGCTGATTATCTTTCCTGGTTTCCCTGTGATACCCCTTAATTCAACTTCCTTTCCTTTCGAAGAAAATTTCATGAAAAGTTCTTGAAAATTAAAAGCTATTGTACCCAAGGATTGTAGCCATTAGACTCCTAGCACAAAATCAGTACCACCCATTGGAACGAAAAGCATTGGGCTATTCAATACATATTATCCCATGGATAGCTTGATATTATGGCAATTTCTAAAGCAATTTATGGTTCCTCCACTTACAACCGTCACTTGACACTCTAGTGCTAAACATAGGAAGAAATTCAATTCCTTGGCTATCTTACAATTAATAGAATTATGGGTACTAATCGAATCAATCAACACTATTACCTTTTTATTCTTGATATGTCCTTCTATCTTTATAGTTTGAGGAGTGGTAATTCTGACCAATGCATTACAAGATATGGTCAGATTAATTTCTTCTTTCTCTAGGGTTGGTTCATGGTGTATATCCTCTTCTTTTAACATTTCTTGATCCTTTTCGTTATTAGGAGGCCTTTCTTGTAATGGCTTTGTCCCACCTTCCTTCAAACCTTCCATGTATTTCTTCAAATCTTCCATGTCTTTCTTCCAATATAGCTTTCATACCATTGATATCAGCTTCCATGGCATAAATAAAACTATTTATCTTTTAGTTCTCTAGAATATCATTTACCCTTATATTAATGTGCTCTGCCATTGAACCCTTTTGTTTGAGATTTATCAATTGGCTAAAGAAGGTGTTGCTCTTGGTATCCTCATAATGTGCTATCATTTCCTCCGTGAAAATTGACCACGTGACAAGTGGTTTACGAGAACAAAGCCCTTTATACCATAAAAATTGATTCGGTTCTAAATATTTAGATGCAATCGTACCTTTTGTAATAGTGGTACACCATGTAGATCAAAACATTTCTCCATCTGTAGTATCCAATTTGCCAGATCCTTGCCATCAAACTTCCTCATCTCGCTTTTTCTTGATTTTGGGAGCTCGATCTTGAAATGACTGTAACTCTGTAATTTTGGATCTTTAAGTTCTGAAATTTCGGCCTATAATAGCACTCTGAGTCCTCTTTCTAACTCCGCAAGTCTGATTGCAATTGGATTCCCGAAGAAAGATTTATTCCTAATATCCCGCGATGACCTAATTATAGACTAGTTCAGTAGAGTGAACTTGTACGACATGCCATGTGTCACTATTTCAACCTTAGGTTCTGAAAATTATACCCAAACAAAATACAATCCGTCCTCTTTCTGTAACTTCTTACAAAATTTCAATCTGATGCTCAAAGAGAAAGTTATGACGATTTTCCCAAGGTCACTTGTTTAGGATGTAATTCGGGGGTCTGCAAAAATGCTAACTTCCTCAGATCATATATCCGAAAATATAGTGAGCCAAGATCTAAAATTCAGACTTGAGGTTCAGATCGATTTCTTCTCAAATGGGTTTTCTTTTTAGCTTCTAAAACTTCGTAGTGAAAACGGTATAGCGAAAATTCCACGATGACCTGTTTTAGATGAAATTCTGGAGCTTTCCAAAACCCTAACTTCCTTAGATCATATATCCGAAAATATAGCGAGACACGATTTGAAATTTGGACCTGCGGTTCATCGCGATTTCGTCTCAAATGGGCTTTTTTTTCGCTTCTAAAAAGTCACAGAAAACATGTTATAACGAAAATGCCACGATGGCCTGTTTGAAGCAGCGAAACCCTAGAATCCAAAGCTTTGATACCAAATGTTATGAAACCAACTCACAAAAAAGGTAGAAAAGATAGATCAACGACTTAGAAATCAACCTTTTCAAGGGGGCAACCTCCTTTACATTACACAAATGAACAATTCTTAGATGATACAAATGACAAGACCTCCTTTCTATATATAGGAGTCTAAGGGGTCATAATATAATGAGAGCCGACATAACAATAATAATGTAAGGGCACAATAATAACAATAGTGGGCTTCTATGGGGCACAATAATAACAATGTGGGGACTACATGGGCACAACAATATAATAAGGGTGTTGTACTAAAAACAATAAGGGGTTACACTAGTAGTATATGGACCTAACACCCTATGGGGAATTAGTCAAGAATGATTCCATATAGTTGTGAAGGAGAGCCTTTGCCAAGCCTTGAGTTCTTTCTCATATAGAGTGTGAGATGTTAGGGACAATACACTTGTTCAAGTGTCATGTTAGGAGCATTGTTGGAGATTGTGGGAATCATTGTTTGTGACTATCGGGATTATAGGTCATAGTAAGCAAGTGATGACTAATGGGGCCATGCTAGCAAAACATGGTGAGCAAGACCGTAACCACATACCCATGTAGTGTACCAATGTAAGCACAAAAATGAAATATATTTAGCCTTGACAATTAATTTCAACAACCATTATTCACTTGACTATTTATCAGCGATTGGCTCCTTAAACAATGATCAAACTTAAAGGGTTATTATTAATTTTAATTTGGAGGGTATATGTTCATCCAACCCTTCCATGGAAAAAAGTTGCAAGATTTACTTATTTTTTTTTTTTTTTAACTTAAGGAGAGTAAACTAAGTACACACTTCATTAGAAATATGTTAAATAAAATATTGTTGTTCCAATTTTTATAGAATTCAACTACTAAAATAGGTTTGAACCCCTTGGAAACAATAATTAAACAAAGCATCGTTGAAAAGTTAATGCTTTTGAAAGTGATTTTTTTGCATGAAATATATGAGAATGTTTTTCCATTATTTATGAGACATAATGCAACATATGCATTGGAAGGCATATAATACTCATTTCCCAACACAAAATAAGTTTGGATTAATTTTGGGATTATGTCTTTCCATTTAAACAATCAATTCTTTTGAGTAATACATTTAATTATCAGAAATATTAAAAATTAGAATATCATTGTCAATTGAGTGTAGGTCCAGTAAATGAGAGAAAATTTCTCATCCCCCCACCCAGGTTCAAATCCCATTCGTGACATGGTTTCTTTCTTCATAAGCCAATTGTTGACTACTGACCTGGCCTTAAGTCTTGAAGAATCTAGTTTACCCTAGGTACTATTGAATTTTTGTTGTTATGGTCACTCTTCATAGTTTATACTTTTGCCCTTGAAATGTATAGTGTATTTGTAAGACATGTTCTTCATGTCAACTTCATTGATTAGCCCTTGAAATAATTATTATAAGACATGTTCATCATGTGAGATTTAAAAGAGAAAATTTCAAAATTTGAATTTTGAATTGTTGGCTCCAAACTTTTCAAGGCAACCCTCCCTCGAGTCAAGTCATCCCCAGTAAAGAGTCACACCCATTCAGAGAGGAAAATCACTATACATAGAGCATTCAACCTCCTCCACAAGGCACCATCTGATCTCACACAAGACAAGACAATTTCTGGGCATTCAAGTGAAGGAGAAGAAGGACGAAATCATCACCAACATCTCTTTCTCTCTCTCTCTCTCTCTCTTGAATTTTCATGTGTGACTTTCTACGCAACAATGCGAATTTATAGGCAACATATTTTGTTCAGGCTGAAATTCTAGGTGGATTGTTTTGGGTAGTAGGGCTGAGTTTCTGGGCATATTCTGGGAGGCTGAAATTTGGCCTAGGCATATCAGAGAAGGTCGAAGTTAAAGGGAAGAAAGTTTGACTTGACAATAGGGCTGCTTGACTAGGTTTCACCATAGCTTGGTGGTTAGTCTGATCTCATAGTTGACTAGTTGCATTAGATGTATCTCTTGTTGAATTGAATAATTTCTCTAAGGAAAGGTTGCTATTTTCCCCCAAGTCGGTTTCCACAAGGTAAATCTTGTGATCTCTTTGTGCATTGTGATCTCTACTATCCTTATGCTTTTATGGTTGAATTTCTAAAGTGTAATTGCTTAATGATAAGCTAGAAATGTTAAAATAAGATCTATTTCATTTCAAGTAATTACCAATATTTCATAAATTTGTGCTTGTATCTATTGCACTTGAAAAATCAACAGGTACCATCCTTAGAATGAGGGGAAGTAGTTGGTGGGTTTGCCTAGAAAATGCATGACATGTAGAAAAAGAGAAAGAAAATATTTAAAATTTTTGAAGGCCTAACAACTCCTTGGGTCTAACTCTCAACTCTAAGTAGGTTTCCTTGGGAAATGCACTATGCAAAAAAGAAAAAAATTCTAGAAGATAACATTAAATTCTTTGAAGAAATAGCAACTTTTCTAGTCTAGTTCTCAAGGCTACTAGTCTCTTACCAACAAACACCATCAAGGTATTGTCATTTCCAATTGAAGCCACACCATTGAGATATTCAAGTCCTAACTAATTGTAACTATCTACTACGACATAGTAATAACTCATTTCATAGACATTGTTTATCGTGTAAAATCACACAACTAACATAACACAAGAAATAATTTCAATCACAGATGTAGTTGAGTAGATCTTACAAAAGACTTTTATTTGACTCAACATTAGTTGTGTTGCAATGCCACTAGAGCTAGAGCTTGCTATCTCTTTTACCCTCATTAACAACAACGAGGAATTTTTTATTAGTACACCTCCAAGGTATGCATACATTTGGGTATTACACTCCTCTAACATTTAAGATTTTGTAATTGCACGAAGAGATGATTTCTAGCCTAGTATGGAAGACAGGTTGTAATGTCTTGTTATATATATAGATATATATATATATATAACTAGCCTAGATCCATCTTAACTATGGATCTATTAATTGTTGAGAGGGATCGAATCTCTCAAGTTGCAAACCTTTCCTCAAGTTTTGCACTCAAAGAAGAGCTTTGCTATAACATACCACCTATTATCCCTAGGCCCTACTAAGGGTAGAAGGAGGCAACAACTATGATGACCTAACTCCCATAGTCACATCATGGAAACGAGATATAAATTTTTTGACTTTTATCAACCACCTCAAAACTTAAGTTGGTTAACATTGTTGCCTTCGTCTCGTCGAGACTTTTCCAACGACATAAAATTTGCCTTGATTTGACAGCTGGATCATAAGATATGTCCATTTAAAAACTAACCTATCAAATAATGCCACATCATTTAATCTTCCACGTGGCACCCATGTGGTTGTCCAATACATGCACGAAGTCATGCCAAGTGGTAGCTACCGACCCGCTCATACCAAGTCACGTATTGTCCCATTTTTGTGATTCATGCAAACCAACCTACAACACATATGCAATGTATGCAAAGTACTTAGGTGTAGGTCCTCCCTAGCCACGTCACCCTGGGAGTTAAATCCTGGTGAGTCTCAACATTTCTCTTCACTGAACTTCTGGGCTACATGGTGTTACACACTTCGTGCTGAAGCTTGCCACCCCATTTTTCCCATACACCAACACATTCACACCGCACGACACTTATCCCACTAAATGAGTCCACGTGCCACGACATCCCGTGACCTTAAACTTGGTGGTTTTACCAAATGCTCTATCCAAAATCTTTGGGTAACGAGGTTTGGTGTGACATCATCGGTCCTAAACATATTGATCTGATAGTGGAGGGAAGTCACGCATTTGACGATTCTGATTTCATAGTCGACCCCCCCCCCCCTCGCTGTGATGTCACTAGGGGGGCTTTCACATTCATAGTTCCATTACTGGTTCTGTCACTTGAATCCAATGACCTTGCCTCATCTCTGCCCGATCAACGGTATGCGGGGGCTCAACCTCATTTAGTATGGAGAAAGTGGGGGGGGGGGGGTACGCTTTTGGATTCTTACCGTTTGTTGATGTTTACGATCCATCGTTAATCTACGCATGCTCCAAAGTGCTCCAAATCGAGTCACATGCACAATATGACCCACTCTTTTGGTGATATACTCTATGAAGGATAAACCCTTTCCAAAATGGTTCCATCGCTTCAAACCTCACACTATGACCATGAGCACTAAACCATTTACCGGGCTTAACGATTAGCCCCTATCTCCCTCCCTTCTGGTCACATGGTTCATCACGTGATTGAAGGAAAACACCCATGGAACTGAGCTCCTGAACGAGTGCAAACACCATTTGCACTGTGTACAAAAACATTGGCCCTTGAGCCTTTGTATGATTTCGGTGACTTACCTCTTGACCGAACTTAGAACATCCAACACATATATGTGTGTGTGTGTGTGTCATCCATTAAAGATTGCGACTTAGAAACCAGGACCCATGGGTCTCAATATTTTTCTTACAGTAAATTTATTAATTAACAGAGGTCATCCACCTCTTCACACACGTCACATAGACCAACCTATAGGCTTAGGAAGATCGTAGGAATAACCAGTTATGGAGGAATACATTCAAGAGAATTTCTACACATAATTCCATAGGAAAAATGAAGCATTCCATAAAGCCTGTACATACAATAGAGGCATTCGTGTTCATATTGTAAACAACACCCCCATCATTAACATTATATTGTTTCACACAATAAATAAAGACATAATAGGCACGAACATAAAACATGGGTATATACTTATCTTATAAGATATATGACAACTGAGAGTGGGACTTTAACTCTCTACCCAACCTTAGACAAGCTACGACCACTGTTACATGTAGCTGTCACCTCTAAGCCAGAATTCCAGTGCTTGAGGTGGAGTGCTTCTGAGAAATTTCAACCAACAAAACAATTGAATCAAGATGCCACAAGGCCACACTGCCTTCATCCATTAGCTACATATGTTTTCATTTAGTCTTTTCAGACATAATCACAATTATGCCAGGATACCACAATACAAAGAGTTTTTCAGCTTGCATTCAGGAGAAGAGAGTCCACATCAAGGAAGGTTCCTCAGTGGGTAAGCTATTGTTCGGTAAAGAGATCACCTCTCTAGGTGGTTCATTAGTGAGTCAAGCAAGCACCAGAGTCTTAGCTTAAGGGCACTACTAGTGGTTCATTAACCCTCACAAGCACTTGAGTGACTCCTCCCAATCTAGTAGGTTCATCAATCCACAAGCTTTTAGTGGGTTCCTCAGCCTTATAGGAAAATTGTCGCTCTTTATAATGCTTTCACCTAACAAGCCTCTATGACGGTTCTTCAGCTGGTTTTATCTCTCCAAAGCTTGATTGATTACCAATCCTGATCGTAGCCTTCACTATGTCTTCTAGTGTTCTTCTCCACTGCCTGTGCACTTTCTTCCACAGTCTCTAAGCACGAGAGAATGAGAAAGTATGTTCTCTGCTGCCTATTCGTATGCGCCCAATTCCCCAAATAGACTAACTGTCTATCTTTTTCCCAGCTCCACACAAGTCAACTGCCTAGGACAAAGCGACCCATGTTGCCTTCAATATTTTGTCCTCTTCTTTCTTTTTGTTAGAGCTGAAGGACACTTAGGCTTGTCCACCATTTTTCTAGTTAAATTTATTGCTCAGTCAACCCATTTAAAACCACTTAGCCAACCAGGACTGATATTTAAAGCAATCCATTCCTTAAGCAATCTGGAATTTGTGTCCCTTCTTCTCAGCCTTTTTTTAAGTAATTACAATTATTGACAATTTATTGCTAAGTCAACCCTTTTAAAACCACTCCGCCAACCAGGACTGATATTAAACAATCCATTCCTTAAGTAATCTGGAATTTGTGTCCCTTCTTCTCAGCGTTTTTTTTAAGTAATTACAATTATTTACAATTTATTGCTCAGACAACCCATTTAAAACCACTCAACCAACCAAGATTGATATTTAAAACAATCCATCCCTTAAGCAATCTGGAATTTGTGTCCCTTCTTCTCAACCTTTTTTTAAGTAATTACAATTATTTACAATGAGAGAAATATTAATTAAGGGATGTCACATTTGCACCTTAAGAGATTTGATTCCTCTCAACACTTGATAGATATGGAGTTAAGATAGATCTAGGCTAGTCTAATGAAAACATAGTTGTAATTTGTGGATCAAGGTTTTTGTGCAAGCACATACATTCCTTGTTGCTACATAACTAATGTTGAGTCAAATAAAAGCCTTTTGTAAGATCTACTCAACTAGATTCTTGATTGAAATCGGTTCTTGTGTTATGTTAGATGTGTGATTTTATACGGTAAAACAATATCTATCCAATAAGTTATTACTATGTCATGATGTTGTAATGCTACTAGAGCTAGAAGTTGCTATCTCTTTTACATTAGTTATTTTTAGCTCTTAACATTTACATTCTTCATTCATCAATGTAAAATTACATTATTATAATAACCTACATTACTTAACAAATAAACATAAAAATTAATATCACATACATTAACTAACAAATAAACATAAAATTTAATATAATAAGATCCAATCAATAAACATAAAAATTAACACATAGTTTTCTGATTAACTCTAAATAATTATTAATCTTTGACCAATCAACATTTTAGAAATGCAATATTTCTTCTTTATTGTATAACTTTTTTTTAAAATTTTATAAAATGTAATTTTTCTTTCTAGTATACTAATAGTATGTTTTTTTTTAAATAACAATGATGAGTCAACTAATATTTATTAATAACACCAATAATAATAATGAATCTGCCCATATTTACTAATAATAGCAAATAGTAAGTACACTTGAATTAACAACTGACTTATAATAAATTTTCCACTCTGTTAGAAAGCAAATTTCATTACCCACTTAATTTTTTCATTAATGAATTTTGGATCTAATACGCGGAAAAATTCAATTTGATCGCTGTCCTCACTAAACCTGAAAATTGTAATTTCATGGTTCTTTACGATTTGCGTTATCTCCTAACACCGTGGCATGAATTTGTCTCTTTCTTCACCCACGTTTATGTCCTGGCCTGATTGACGTGGCACAGTTCAACGACACAAAATCCAAGATAGTACGGACGTCCGTTGTTGCCCTAATAATCCGAATTCCAAGGCAAGCGCAGCGCGGATTTTCAGTGGCAAAAATCTCCCAGAGCTTTTCTTGTTATTTTATGGAGGAATTCTAAGCTTGTGAAAGGAACAATGGCAGCTGAACAGGAGGCCGCTACGGAGATGGGCCTCTCTCAAACGAACATCAATTGGGATAGGTAGGTCACCGTTTTTATCCATTTCTGCAACCATTTTGCATTGGAGGTCCTCCCAGATCAATAAAAACCACATCAGTTTATGGTTTTTCTGTCTGTTATTTGCTCTAATCGACATTGCTAAAACAATGGATTGGTTCTACCTTCTATCTCCGATCTTGTGGAAATTACCAGTTCTGAATTCAAAATGGCGTTTGTGGGTCAGCGTTTCGTGTTTTGCCGAGATGGAGTTAGAGTTTTGTGTTTTTCCGAGACGCGGTCAGGGGTTTGTGTTTTATCGACGCGGGGTTAGGGTTTCCGGTTTTTCGGATATGGGTTTAGGGCTGCTGATTCTTGATTTAGTGCAGTTCAATCAAATTTTAATCATTTTTATATACAGGGTCATCTGCTGAACTCTTAACTTGTTCTTATTTTTCATGCTCAAGTGTAACTTTGCTTGCTGGCAATAAAGGCAGCCGAGTCAAGCAAAGCGTTATAATGTGACGTCAAATTTTGAGATTTGATGGTCTGACTACACAAGGAGAATGGGAGAGAGAAAGAACTGCATAGCAACAAAGGTTCAACGGGCCAGCACAATTAAGGTGGAAAGGGCCAGAATAGAGAATAGAAAAAGAACCCTCATCATCCTGATCTGTCATTTTATCATTTTTTTATTCTTGATAATAAACTTCCTTACTCAGCAAAAAATTCTCGAAAACAATTACTTTTATTTAAGAGGGATGGATTCCGAGGAAAACCAGGGTGACGCAGAGACCTGGTAGCGAGGGAGAGAACCGAACTGAGGCTCTAGTACCAAACTAATACAAGCACACGGTGGAGAATGGAAGACAGAGAAGAATAGACCGTGTCTCTAAATCTATGTGATTTCCAAAAACCCTTGTAAAATGGAGAACCAGGTAACATTTGTTTGAGCCATCCTATGCTTGGCACCACGAGAGATGCGATATCTTGAATTGTTTCCTCAGATAGTGTCATCCTGACTAAATTTCCAATGGTATCTAGAGATGCCCAACAATCACCAATCTATTATGATTGGCTTGGTGGAACTTGCAGACAGATATATCGTAATGTGTTCCTATGGGATCTCTGTAATTTATCAATTCATTCCAGACTTTCCTGTGAAACTGCTAGACACGTCTTGGCTCATCCTTTTTCAAATTGAGTCAATAACATTGTATTCTTGACTCGCTCACATTTCTAGGTTGTGACTTTCCTGTGAAACTGCTAGACACATGTTGGCTCATCCTTTTTCAAATTGACTCAATAACATTTGTATTATGGACTCGCTCACATTTCTAGGTTGTGGACGGTACAAGAAAGAAAGAAAAAACGAAATTATTTTTAACGTCCACGAGGCTAAAGATAGCCTATGGGACAGATCGCTTCTTCATCTGCTTGATGTATTTGAACTTTTTTCTGTGAAGCTTCAAAATAAATGCTCCCCGCTTCTCGACAAACCTCTCACTAAATAGATTATCCCAAGAGCTAGCTGCCAACATATCTGCATAACTTTTCCTGTTGTCTTTGGAGGCCTCACATTCTAAAATGAAATGTTTTTTCTGTTTCCACTTTTCCAGAAAAGCAAAAAATGCATACTCTTTCCTCCCACACTTCCTTTGGCATTTTCCAGCGCCTTGTTTCACAACGAAGTTGATGAGAATTAGTCCTTAACTGAGCAATAAGAATTTTGGCTCTCCAAGAGATATTGGCCTCTATGTATGCTTTTGGTTGATGACTATGAGTGGGATTAAACACTTCAATATAGTAATTTTTCTTTCTTCCTAGCTCCTTATCCCAAGTACGCTTGTGGAACTTTTCCATAACAAAAGCTTTTATCTCTTTGCTGTTTATGGGACACACATTCAAGCCAATACCCCATTTACTAAACCATTTGTTATTTTGCTGCATCCAAGTTTTTTGCTCTTGCACAATCTATCATTAAAGACAACCTTAGGCCATCTACCCTCTTCCATTTGCTCAATTTTTTTTAAATACCTTATGACTCGCACCATAGCAATTGCTTCAATAGGAGCAGTCCCTGTTTCACTTAACAAGATATCATAAGGAATTGCACTTTTAATCTTAAATTTGTTTGTAATCAAACACTTTTGAATTTTCTCAATTTGTCTCCACTGCATGTCGGATGTACTGCTGGCCCATAGTTCACAACCATAGAGAATTATTGGAATCACTAGAAGCCCAAAAAGAGTTTGAGTAGTTTTCCAGTCCCATAACTCTGCCTCTTTACACCTATTTTGAAAAGCATAAAATGCTTTCCAACCCCCCAAAGTTCTTTTCTTTCTACAACCATTCCAACTTAGATTTTTGTTGAAGTCAATTCCGAGGTATTTGTAATCCACAACTTCTTCTAGAATGTTGCCTTCAAAGTAGAACTTATGCTGGTTATGTTTTCTTTTCTTAGAGAAGACCACTACTTTCGTTTTGCTGATATTGACTTGCATCCCCACACTTCTAAAAAAATGCTCAAGGGATAGTAAGTGCTCTTGCAAACCAAAAGCCGATTTAGCAATTAGAATAAGGTCATTTTCATACAAAAGAAGCCTTATAACAAACTTGCCCAAATATATACCATCACCCCCTTGCGAATTTAACCACTCCTCAAGCTTGTCAATATATAAACCAAAAAGTGTAGGAGACAGTGGGCAACCTTGCTTGACCCCGATATCGCTTCTAAAACTTTCAGAAATGCCTACTGAAGTTCTAATTTTGACTTTCGCCTCTTCATACAGCCTATGCACAACTGCTCTCAAATGTTTAGGAACCCCAAGTTCCTCCATTCTGTGGCAAAACTTATCCCTAGGAACCGAGTTAAACGCTTTTCTGAAATCAACAAAGCAACAAAAGACGTCGTCCTTTTTCTCCCTAACTTTTTCAATGACGTGCCTTAAAGTTATACAATGATCAACTGTGGAATGTTTAGGTCTAAAACCTGCTTGCCCTTTAGCACGCTTATCTCTTTCTTTTGCCCACTTGCTAATTTTGTTTTCTAGCACGCTTCCAAATAGCTTTGCAAACAAAGGGTTTATCATGATGGTCATATAATTGGAGGGATTATTGATGTCACCGCTCTTGAAAAGAGGTATTGCTAGACTTACATAAATGACCTTTATAGAGTTGCATGATAGAAGCCAAATAATGCCCGATATAAAGAGAGAATATAATATGACAAGTAAAACATTTTTCGTATTATTCATCGGAAAGGGATTTTCAATGCTTGAGACCAAGATCACCAAATTTGAAGGCTTGAGTGAATATCCACGGTCTCATGTTCTCTTGAATGGGAATATAGTGACAAATACCTAGACGTCTATTAGCTTCTGTTATAATCTACGACATTTCCTAAGAAAATTTGGAACCCAAAAGAAGAATAAATTGTAATTTTTAGTTACATTGTTTCTCCAAGAGTCTAGGTCCTAGGAGGTGATGTTGGGCTACCAATGGACAAGTGTCGATTATTGTCAGAGGTGCAACATGATTTATATAGGCTCTCAAAATAGTTGGTTGACAAATGAGCTAATTGGGCAGAGAAAGCAAGAAACTTCAAGCTGTAGAACAAAAAGTGAGATGAGTGGAAACTAGAACAATAATTGAAGGATAAGCTCAAGTATAGGCTATGGAAAATGCTACTCTTGTATGTTGTTTGGACAACTTCTACATGGGAATGCTAAAACAATATAAGTATTCCAGTAGGAGTGGTAATTATGCATGAGTTATGACACTCATTGCAAACTTTGAAGCAAGAACCCAAGTAGGTATGTCCTCAAATCTTTTTGCTTTTTAGGTTGGGTTCAAGTATGGATAAAAAATGGAAAATTTTGAAGATATGGTAAGCCTAACGAGGTAAGAATTGCTACGAGAAAGTGTATGGTCATGTACCATCTATGGCAAAAATGCTATAAAAAACAATAAAGAATAAGAAAGATCATCCATCATAAATATTAAACACCGTTCCATTAGATAACATCTTGAAGAGACCTGCCACCTAATGTTTTCAATGCCATTCCAATGTTGTTTCTCGCTTGATAAGATAATTTAAGATAATTTTATTGCTCTCCAACAAGTGACCATAAATAGGGCAAAGGGATTGCTAGGTACATTAGAAACAACACATAGTGGGAGTGTTAGTGAAACTTCTATAAAATCATATCTATTCATTAATGTTAAAGACCTAGAGTCTAAAGCCTATAGTGAAAGAAACAAAAGGATACAAAGTTGGGAATCCCATAAAAGAGAGAATCTGTCTCAAAAACCTGAGAGGAATGTCTTGATAGGAGGTGCCTAGAGAATGTGGTCAAGGCCAAGAAGGGCCATCACCTGTTGATGAGGAGGAGGGAGGAAGTTGCCAGCCTTTGAATCTTATGGATAGTGGGTGGATCTCTCCTACTAATATTGGATGAAGTGAAGAAACCCCTTGGTGGATGAATATTTTGATGAATTGGATGATTCAAAAGAACTGAAATGTTTAGACACATCATGTTGCCTAAAAGAGGTTGCTCTCTACTAAGATCTAGATGAGTGGAAGGAGGCTGTTTTTTATGAATGAAAGAACTACCTTGGGCCTAGATCCGACATTATTGCAAAGGTCTCATAAGTCGAGGTTGGGGTTATCCTCGAGGTCTCATCGATCTAGAAATTGAGGTGGTGCAACTACTCTTTGCTTACCTCTTGGTGCCTTTGTTTATGGCACTACGACGAAGGAAGTGATTGTCTTAGTAGTTTTTGGTGGTGGGGTTGGTTTGAGCATAGATGATTAAAACTTGAAAACCTTCCTCATATATAAAGCCAAACATTGTTGCTTTGTATATTTAAAGAAGATGGAGGAGTTTTGGGACTCCCTAAAAAGTTAGTGGTATTAACGTTGAATATCATAATAGTTGGGGCATGGAAAATGAAATGTTCTTTTGTCTTGATCTCCTATAGGTGACAAAATTGACAAATGTTGTCCACTTGTGAAATACGATGTTTGACTTCCACCTAAAGCTAATGAGAACCAACTCAGAATTGGTAGAGAGGGATCTTGGCAATGTACATCCAATGATGAAGAGTATAAGCTCGTTTGTTAATGAGGTCGTCTCTCATCTCCATGAAATGCTTTGCATAGAAGGTGATCTTGGGCTTGAACCCACAAGGTGGATCGACCCAAGTGACATGAATGTACTATCTATAAATGTCCTTCCTAATGATCCCACTCAACTCTTGGTTGTTTGGAAAGCGATGGCCAAGGGCATCTAGGGAGAGTATCTAAAGCAAGGGAGCTTGTCCATTGGGGTGCCTACTCATTGTAATAGGCTCGTAACCTTAGCAAACCAACAATAGACTCATCGAGATGTTTCAATAAAG
The DNA here is from genome assembly GCA_031772625.1 of Pinus tabuliformis. Taxonomy (NCBI): domain Eukaryota; kingdom Viridiplantae; phylum Streptophyta; class Pinopsida; order Pinales; family Pinaceae; genus Pinus; species Pinus tabuliformis. The sequence goes on along the minus strand of CM062817.1, from coordinate 1,543,787,448 downwards.
GTAATGGCCATGGCCTTAGAGGAGAGGTATGCAAGGTAAGGGTATTGATCTCTACTAGTGGGCAATTAAGCAAAGCTTCGAACCAGGTGAAGTAGTGAAATCGGTGCAAAGGTGGGCATAAGTTGGGAAGGGCCAGTGGCAAACTTGGATGGTGTGTTGGGGAATAGCCCTTTTGTAATGGATGATGTGGTGGAGCAATAGAACTTGAACTTTGTTTGTCCTCTACTCAGTCTACAAACCTTGGAGCTGTACATAACCATGGTCAAGGTGATGCTGTTTAGAAGCTCCATATTTGATTTATTGTCGTGAATTAGCGTTGAAAACATTGTCATTCCAGAGGGGCTAGGGAACCATATCCCTTGTTGATTTGAGATTGGGGGGTTAGTAGCAAACTAAATTGAGGTCTAGAATACCGAACACCCAAGCTAAGTGTAAGTAGTGGCAATCTCAATCTCCTTGCCTTGAAAGTAGAAATGGAAACCTCATAATCTAGGTTTTTCCAAGGTTGACTATCAACTATCAATGATCACAAAACCTAGCTAAGTTATCTAGCTATCTGTGGAGACCTTAAGGAGTAGAAGCTAGGAGGACCACATTGTTGATGAAGAGTGGGATGGATATCGTTGTAGCTCAAACTTTCTTCTAGAGCGAAAATTCCTAACCCTAACGGAAGAGCTAAGAGGCAACTCTCAGGGAAGTCACACATTGTCACCTTGGTGGCCTTGCCTCTGATTTTAAGGAAGAAAAGTTCCTATCCTAAGGAGCGTGTTCCTAAGAGTCAAACTAAGTCAAATTTGTCAAGTATTGAAGGGGAGCTCTATGACTTGGCTTGACTAAGACAACTTGATACTGCCCACTCTTAAGGTAAAGGGCAAGCTTATGTAGATTTGAATAGTAGGTCAAACTGCTGATGTGAACAAGCTTGAATGTAATTAACTTAGAGAAACAATGCTTATCAAAATGATGCTTGGAAAATGAAAAGCAATTCTCGTTCAAGGAAAATTACAAGTATTCAATCGAACCATGAAACAAAATGTCATATAAATGAGACATGTATCAAATGCAAAATAAACCACAAGCTACTTCAATGGAGTCACAGAGCATTCATTCATCACCATTGAGTAAAGGTTTACAAAAGATCATATACCACAATGTATTACTTTGTTTCAATTTGGCAAATTTAGAGAAAAGCTACACCATGCATTCAAAAATCCTACACATCCATATCTCATGACGGCAATTAGTTTCAAGATTCAGAGTGCATCTATTGATGTCATTAAGAACGTCATTCAACCATAGGGCAGAGATAAAACTAGAGCAAACAATGACCAACTAATGATGCCACAGATCTATTATCAATATAGAGCAAGCGTCTAGGCATCAAATAGTAGTGAATGTGTCATGTAGGCTAGCTCAACTCAAATATTAACAATGCATTGTTAGATATTAAAAGAGCAAGCCCTCGGAATAGCAGAATATTATCATTAATCTGCCCGAATTAGATTATTTCTCGCAAATGCCAAATAGACAATGATTTGCCAACAATCGTTTAAGTGCAATCATAAGCAATATATTCTAAAGGTAAAGAGCTCATGGGCAATTGACGAATGTTGTAGACGTCTGAGCAGTATAACCAGCACATTGAAAACATAAGGTTGCATGAATATGTCATCCAACAGAGATCATCAAAGCAGACCTTTGACTCAAAAGTGAGGTGTGAGAAATTAGAATCATATGTTCACAGTACTTAGAAAAGAGTAAAAGAGACATCATTTAAAGGCCACCTTTTGCCACAGTAAGAGTGGGGTATTCAGACATATGATAGTAGAGTAACCTGCTCAGTGTTAGCTCATTTTATAACAATCATTAATGGCTATTTCTTCAAGAAATGTTTAAAAGGATGATAAGCATATCTTTATGAATTTGGAGCAAATTTACAATCATCAGCAGAGAGATCCCTTAACAATGCTTAGTGCAAATTATCATGGACTTATTAATATGAGAATTCAAGCTTAATACCACTCCACAATGCACGTATATAATAGTGAAATCAACACCCAGGCAATATATCATTAATGCTCAGAAATAAAGGAGAGATACTAGTTTCAAGGCACAAGGATTACCAAACACTTGGTGTGAATCGGTGATATGACTTTAATGTTTAACCATATAGAGCATTAGAATATATGTGATGTGAAGTCATGAAGATAACATAAATTCTTTAACAAAACCAGTGATAAGAACCCTCAGAGAAGCATCATAAATCAAAGTGTTCCACTACTTTATCAAACGATTCAGTTAAGGATATGATTGAGATGAGTTATATGCCCAAACACTACCTAGAAACTGTGTATCAAGTCAGATTTAGATCAGTATGCAGTGTCATAGAACCCTGGTGATAAGTGCACACTGCAAATGAACTGAAATAAAATATGCCTTGTGTGTTCATGTAAATGTTAAGTGAGATGCCATGGCAAGAGAATCACCAACATTAATTGAAACAAATTCAGATCTGAAATCGAAAACTAAAACCTTGGATGTCAACTAGTTTAGACATAAATCCTTTCACTCATTAGCTAAGCTAGCATCGATTTACCTTGCATGATCATATAGATCATGTAGGCAGCTCAATGCTGGCCTACAAGACAAAACCCTTGCATGTGGGGTAAATAAGAGCAAGACCAAACATGAACCGTATATTTCCAAGCATGAAATTTAAGTAACCCTAAATAAATGGTAAAGCTTTAATTGCTTAGAGTCACTGTATCACTTAAGGTTAGATCTACAAAATAGGTTAGTTAAAGATGAGATTAATAACCCATTACATATGCTAACATTAAACGATAGATCCTGAAAAGTTAATTAGCATGATAAAATCTAAGCTAGAAATGATATTTTTGTGAAATAACTTTGGATTTAACAACCTAGATTAAGAGATTAAAGAAGTAAAGCCCTAGGTTGCAAAACAAGGAAAAATGAAAGGGAAAGAACTGAAGTTTTTGGTTTTTATGGTTGAAGAAATAGATAGACCAAGGCCTCAAAAGGGCAGTCAGGTCACCACACAGGTTCTAGGTGAAGCTTTGGGTTTAAGATGAGATAATGTCGAAGGCACCAAGAAGGATTGCCTCTCAAGCATTGGCTAGGGCTACTAGGTTTTCTCAAGATTGGATAGGGGGATGGTCCTTTAGGAATCCTATCTAAGTACTGGCGAGGTGATTTCAAAGCATGACCAAGGCAAGAGGGAAGGGCCCAAGCATGTCCTACCTCAACATTTTGGTTCAAAGGGAAGGTGCTGGTTACTGCAAAATCTAGCCACCTTAGTGCAAAGCCTCACTAAGCAACCTGGATTGAGAGCAACAATGGGAGAGTTACCCCTGTTACCTCAACAATTGCTCCCTTTGTTTTTGTGTTTGGACTAATGTTATCAGGACCGGATCAAGGAAAATTACAAGTATTCAATCGAACCATGAAACAAAATGTCATATAAATGAGACATGTATCAAATGCAAAATAAACCACAAGCTACTTCAATGGAGTCACAGAGCATTCATTCATCACCATTGAGTAAAGGTTTACAAAAGATCATATACCACAATGTATTACTTTGTTTCAAGATGGCAAATTTAGAGAAAAGCTACACCATGCATTCAAAAATCCTACACATCCATATCTCATGACGGCAATTAGTTTCAAGATTCAGAGTGCATCTATTGATGTCATTAAGAACGTCATTCAACCATAGGGCAGAGATAAAACTAGAGCAAACCATGACCAACTAATGATGCCACAGATTTATTATCAATATAGAGCAAGCGTCTAGGCATCAAATAGTAGTGAAATGTGTCATGTAGGCTAGCTCAACTCAAATATTAACAATGCATCGTTAGATATTAAAAGAGCAAGCCCTCGGAATAGCAGAATATTATCATTAATCTGCCCGAATTAGATTATTTCTCGCAAATGCCAAATAGACAATGATTTGCCAACAATCGTTTAAGTGCAATCATAAGCAATATATTCTAACGGTAAAGAGCTAATGGGCAATTGACGAACGTTGTAGATGTCTGAGCAGTATAACCAGCACATTGAAAACATATGGTTGCAGACCTTTGACTCAAAAGTGAGGTGTGAGAAATTAGAATCATATGTTCACAGTACGTAGAAAAGAGTAAAAGAGACATCATTTAAAGGCCACCTTTTGCCACAGTAAGAGTGGGGTATTCAGACATATGATAGTAGAGTAACCTGCTCAGTGTTAGCTCATTTTATAACAATCATTAATGGCTATTTCATCGAGAAATGTTTAAAAGGATGATAAGCATATCTTTGTGAATTTGGAGCAAATTTACAATCATCAGCAGAGAGATCCCTTAACAATGCTTAGTGCAAATTATCATGGACTTATTAATATGAGAATTCAAGCTTAATACCACTCCACAATGCACGTATATAATAGTGAAATCAACACCCAGGCAATATATCATTAATGCTCAGAAATAAAGGAGAGATACTAATTTCAAGGCACAAGGATTACCAAACACTTGGTGTGAATCGGTGATATGACTTTAATGTTTAACCATATAGAGCATTGGAATATATGTGATGTGAAGTCATGAAGATAACATAAATTCTGTAACAAAACCAGTGATAAGAACCCTCAGAGAAGCATCATAAATCAAAGTGTTCCACTACTTTATCAAACGATTCAGTTAAGGATATGATTGAGATGAGTTATATGCCCAAACACTACCTAGAAACTGTGTATCAAGTCAGATTTAGATCAGTATGCAGTGTCATAGAACCCTGGTGATAAGTGCACACTGCAAATGAACTGAAATAAAATATGCCTTGTGTGTTCATGTAAATGTTAAGTGAGATGCCATGCCAAGAGAATTACCAACATTAATTGAAACAAATTCAGATCTGAAATCGAAAACTAAAACCTTGGATGTCAACTAGTTTAGACATAAATCCTTTCACTCATTAGCTAAGCTAGCATCGATTTACCTTGCTTGATCATATAGATCATGTAGGCAGCTCAATGCTGGCCTACAAGACAATACCCTTGCATGTGGGGTAAATAAGAGCAAGACCAAACATGAACCGTATATTTCCAAGCATGAAATTTAAGTAACCCTAAATAAATGGTAAAGCTTTAATTGCTTAGAGTCATTGTATCACTTAAGGTTAGATCTACAAAATAGGTTAGTTAAAGATGAGATTAATAACCCATTACATATGCTAACATTTAATGATAGATCCTGAAAAGTTCATTAGCATGATAAAATCTAAGCTAGAAATGATATAGTGATGAAATAACTTTGGATCTAACAACCTAGAGTAAGAGATTAAAGAAGTAAAGCCCTAGGTTGCAAAACAAGGAAAAATGAAAGGGAAAGAGATGAAGTTTTTTGGTTTTTATGGTTGAAGAAATAGATAGACCAAGGCCTCAAAAGGGCAGTCGGGTCACCACACAGGTTCTAGGTGAAGCTTTGGGTTTAAGATGAGATAATGTCGAAGGCACCAAGAAGGGTTGCCTCTCAAGCAATGGCTAGGGCTACTAGGTTTTCTCAAGATTGGATAGGGGGATGGTCCTTTAGGAATCCTATCTAAGTACTAGCGAGGTGATTTCAAAGCATGACCAAGGCAAGAGGGAAGGGCCCAAGCATGTCCTACCTCAACATTATGGTTCAAAGGGAAGGTGCTGGTTACTGCAGAATCTAGCCACCTTAGTGCAAAGCCTCACCAAGCAACCTGGATTGAGAGCAACAATGGGAGAGTTACCCCTGTTACCTCAACAACTGCTCCCTTTGTTTTTGTGTTTGGACTAATGTTATCAGGACCGGATCGGACTGGACGGTTTTGAGGCAAATTCCAGTTCAAACTGATGACTTTTCTTTAAAAGTGACATTTTCTTTAATCTTTCATTTTCATCCTTTTACTTAAATTTTTAACATTACCATGAAATGACTTAGGATGTTTGAAAGTGGTTTTGACCTCATTGGATTTCATATGGAGAAAGTAGAATTTTAGATCTCACTCAAAAATCTAGCAGATTTAATAGTTTTTCAAGATTTCAAGATTGGGGGGATTGCAATGTTTCCATTGGATTTTATCATGTATGAGGGTATCGAACTAGCATTTAATCAAGAGCACCAATCCCTCTATGTACCTTGATGTTAGTGGCATTGATTGTTGAACTCCTTTATCATGATCCTACTAAAAATGTACCCATCACTCAAACAAAATCTTGAATTGACATGCTAAGCATTTTTTATCTTATTTTAATGCTTAGAGGGTGATATTGATGATGAAGATCCCAATATAGGCAAATATTTTGATGATATGTAGGTATTTGTTGTAGCATGATATTTTTTGGATGCTAGAGGCCATCTAGGTCAAAGATGGATTGCACTCAGTGTTATTTTGGTTATGTGCACCCTTACATGCTCTATAAATGAGAACTTTTGCTTATTTGTGTATAAATGGTTTGGATTAAGATGGATGCACATGAATATATGTGGTTTTCTTTAAAATTTGAATATTTTATGCGTTTATGGTTGACCCATTTTTTGGTCCACCATAAGGGAGGCTTCCCTGGCAGATCTTAGGGATCAAATAACCTAATTAGACTTAAGGTAAATGCCCCCTAAGCGTTCTACACAAGATTTCAGACAAGGATAAATATGCAAAAATTAGGTTTTTGGGTGATTTGTGGTATAATTTCAAGAAAGCAAATTCAATGGTTCCTGTGGCTCAATCTAGAGGGTTTAGGTTAACCAACAAAGGTTCAAATAGGTTCCCAAACACATGCAATCAAGAAATTACACTTGGTTGTTATAAACTAGGGTTTCAACTATCAAATTTATAGCATGCAAATAGTTTACAACAACAATAAAATGAGCCCCATAATATATGATAAAGAAGTGCAAAATTAGGGCTAAATGAAGAGTAAATAAACAAAATGATTACAAAAGTTTTCAATGGCTGAAAACACATAACAATGCAATAAACCTTAGACGTCAGCCCTACTTTGTGGTTGAAAAATGAATGTAAAATGATGTTTTTACTTTTCCAAATAAATGCATACAAATCCTAACCCTGGGACAATAATACCCAAGGCAAATGATGTTGAAAATAAATGATTTTGTTGTAACCTAACCCTAATTTACCCTAGAAAACATAAAACATTTTTTTTTGGGTTTTTTGAATGGATTGGCACAAGAGATAAGGTTAGTACCTTTCTCAATCTAGGGCTAATTGAGTCTATGAGTAAAAATCTATGGAAGAAAAGAGATGGATGTGGATTCAAAGAAATTGAGGAAGACAAATCTGTGTTCCTCAACTCTTTAACCTCAACAACACTCTATCTTCTTTGGAGATTGAAAGAGAGGGAGCGAAACCTAGGTCCCTCAAAAGAAACTTGATGAAAATCTTGTGCAAGGATATTTTGAGCCACAAAACATCAACAAAACCTTAGTGAAAATTTCATTAAACCCTAATTGATCAATAAGAAAAAGTTCGAAGAAGATAAATTACAAGAAAATAGCACATATTATCAAAGAATCACCAATAGTATCCAAGAAAGAGAACCATCCAACAAGCATCCTCCAAGTTTGTTAGTTTTTGTAGCATCGAATGGTGTTCTAGTCTCAACAGTTGTCAAAGAGGCTAAGAAACATTAGGATTGCATAACCTAGAAAAGGTTTCAGGAACATCCACCTAGAAATGCCTTAATTAAGTTAATTCATTAGTAATTAAATTTTTCCTAAGTCTAACTTAGGGAAAATGATTAATTAACAACAATTAATTGAGGAAGGTGAGATTTATCTAGAAACTCACACGGATCGACCAGGAAATGATCTCAACCATTGATTAAGTTTTAATCTTGGCCGTTGGAGTCCCAACTAGAGATTATAAGAAGAGGTCGATGGGTAGATAGAGAAACACACTTGAGAATGATTTCCTTGGGCAGAGTGACTTTCCAGAGAGCAATAACACTCTGCTAGAAGAGTTCGAGCCAGAGAGGGGATGCAGAGACAGTGAATCTGGAGGAAATTTTCCAGTTCGGAGAGTCATAGAGAGGAGGCCGAAAATTTGCTCTAGGAGGCTGCGCAGAGGTAGCGCAGAGCCCCAAGTGAGCAGTTTGATTTGGTTGAAGGGGAGGACGTTTTCAGTTCCAAAGGTCGGGAATATTTTCCAGAGGGTCGGACAAGCATTTTCCCAGTCAACAGCAGGCATGACAACTAGATTGGTAGTTGTTGTAGGTAGTGCGTTTGGCAGGCAGCGCAGGGGTGACGCAAAACTTGTGTAGACCACTTGGACGACCAACTTTTCAAAGTTCAGACAGTGTCAGGATTGCTCAGAGAGGGTAAAATCCCTCAGTGATTTTTTGCCAATATTTTTCTTGGATAGATTCGCCAGTTGGGCAACATTTATTGTCAAAATTTTCTCATTGCTGCTTAATAATAAAAACCCTTAGCTGCTGCACTAGTTTTCCCACATTGGGTTTTTTTGGGGACTTCTATCAAAAAATAATTTATATTTTTATGTGTGTGCTAGTGTTTTCTCAGTTTCTAGTTTATCTTCCGCTGTATTTTTTATTTGTAAAGATTGCAGTGTGATTAATTTGTTGTTTCCGTAGTAATAAACTACTAAATTAATTTATAGTTAGAAGAATTAATTCCAGTTGCTGCAATGGAATTTCAGTAGTGAAAATTTCACATGGTATCAGAGCAGTTTGATTAGACAGGGAAGCTCAGAAGCGGAAGAAGAAAATTCGTTGCTTAGGGGGGGCATCAGGACGAATTTTCTAGGGGCTGCGTAGTGCGAATTACTAGGTAGTTTGATTTTTCAGTGCAGGGTTGCAGAAAAATTCGGCTTGCCAGAGTGAGTGATTCCAGCAGGCAAAGGGAGCAACAGTTCAGTGTTTTCACTAAGCAGATTCTTTATTTGGGTGCTGGAGGGTTTTGCAACTGTTTGCAGTAGCAAAATCAACGTCGGGCAGAAGAGAAAGTGCACACACAAAGGGAGTTTTTCTCAGAGGGTTTCTAGTTTAAAAATCCAAATTTCCAGCAGCAGATGGCAAGAGTTGCAAGCAGATTTTCTCACTCCAAAAGGGAGTGCGAATAGCAAAATCAACAAACGAGCAAGAGAAAGGGAGATTTCTATTCCAGTTTCAGAGATGGCCACAATTGGGCATAGAGATCAGGATAGGTTGGAGGGAGCCTCCAAGTATGTCTTCTAGAAAGCTAGGATGTCCTTCTTGTTAGATGAGCATGCCCTGAAGACCTTTGCAGAGAGCGTTGTGGCAGTACCGACCGATGCAGATCAACTGAAAGAGTAGAAGAAAGAGATGGCCAAGGCGAAGTGGATGATCCTGGATGGAGTTCGGGACCATATAGTCTCACATATATCTGGCAAGAACATTACCAAGGAGATGTGGGATGCTCTCGCTCAGCTATATCAGAATCCTTCTGAGTAGCGGAAGATGTTCCTGAAAGAGAAGCTAAAAAACATCAGGATGTATAAGGGTGAAGGCATTGATCCCTTTCTCACCAGAATCTAGGAAATCTAGGATCGACTTGCAGCCGTTGGGGAGGCACCTCAAGACATAGTGCTCGTACATTTGCACTGAACAATGTTTCGGAGGACTGGGAGACCTTCGTCCAAGGCATTTTGGGACGAGATACTCTACTTAGGTGGGACAAGATGTGGTTAGCCTTGCAACAGGAAGAGATGAGGCAAGCACTTGTGAAAACCTCCATCAATGGAAGCAGTAGCAAGGGTTCGAAAGGTGAGAAGGAAGAAGAGAATGTGGCCCTTGCATCAAAGTGTCCCAGTCAGGGGCATGGGGAGAAGAAGAAAAAGAAGTACCTATCTAAGGTAAAGTGCTTCAGGTATGGCAAGTTTGGCGACTACGGTACTCAATGTCCTCAATGGAAGAAGAACAATTAGGAGAAGCAGGATTAGGCGACAACATCTGCAGAGATAGACAAGCTGTCCTCCAAATTGGAAGAATATTTTGCCATGTTTGCAGCTATACCTCCAGAAGTGAAGTGGGGGGCGATATGGAGTTATAGTCCCAGAGTTGTGCAAAGGTTTGGGCAGGGCCCATTGAGGTGTCTTCCTCATGGATCATTACCTTGCTATAGGGCCCCACAACATTCAGTAGCAGGAGGATCAGTGTCAGTTGGTGCAGTCAGTTCCAGAGTGACAGTTGCAGACTAGTTGGAGTCAGGTGCTGAGGAGCGCAAATTAGTGTTGACATCAGAGCAAGAGGCTTAGTAGCAGAGTTAGCAACAACGTAGATTCCCCAGTGGATAGTGTAGAAGCTAGTAGTAGTTAGATGCTCAGGATACAGATGCAACATAGAGACACAATTGATTCAGTATTTCAAATGCTTCTTAGTTGCAGTAGTTGTAGTAGCAACAACAACAGTTGAGAGAGAGTTGCAGTGCATATGCAGAGTTGGCAGCAGTATAGCGGTGTCAACTGCAACACAGATGCAACATCAAAGTTGTGAAGTGGTTGGTGGGCAGTGGCAGGCAGTCACAGTGGTCAGACATCAGCAACGTATGGAGGATGATGCAGAGACAGGGTGTTGGAGCAAATTCAACACTAGAACACCTTCCTCACTAAGAGGGAGTGCTAGTTTTTGTAGCATCGGATGGTGTTCTAGTCTCAACAGTGGTCAGAGAGGCTAAAAAACATTAGGATTGTAGAACCCAGAGAAGGTTTCAGGAATATCCACCTAGAAATGCCTTAATTAAGTTATTTAATTAGTAATTAAATTTTTCCTAAGTCTAACTTAGGGAAAATGATTAATTTACAACAATTAATTGAGGAAGTTGAGATTTCTCTAGAAACTCACAAGGATCGGCCATGAAATTTTCTCAACCATTGATTAAGTTTTAATCTTGGCCATTGGAGTCCCAACTGGAGATTATAAGAAGAGGTCGATGGATAGATGGAGAAACACACTTGAGATCGATTTCCTTGGGTAGTTCGACTTTCTAGAGAGAAACAACGTTCTGCTAGAAGAGTTCAAGCCAGAGAGGGGACGCAGAGATAGAGAGGGGCAGAGATAGTGAGTCCGGAGGAAGTTTTCTAGTTCTGGAGAGTTAGAAAGAGGAGGCCAAAAATTTTCTCCAGGAGGATGCACGGAGGCAACATAGAGCCTTAAGTGAGCAGTTTAATTTGGCTGAAGGGGAGGACATTTTTAGTTCCAAAGGCTGGGAAGATTTTCCAGAGGGTCGGAGAAGCATTTTCCCAATCACCGAAAATTTTCTCCAGGAGGATGCACGGAGGCAACATAGAGCCTTAAGTGATCTGTTCAATTTGGCTGAAGGGGAGGACGTTTTTAGTTCCAAAGGCTGGGAAGATTTTCCAGAGGGCCGAAAAAGCATTTTCCCAGTCAGCAGCTGGCAGGATGGCTAGATTGGAAGTTGTTTCAGGCAGTGCGTTTAGTAGGCAACGCAGGGGTGACATAGAGCCTGCGCAAATCACTTGGATGACTAGCTTTTCAGATGTCAGATAGCATCGAGATTGCTTGGATAGAGGGTAAAATCCCTCTTTAATTTTTTTCCAGTATTTCTCTTGGATAGATTCGCCAATTGGGCGACATTTATTGTACTTAGAATTTTCTCATTGTTGCTTAATAATTTTCCCACATTTGGTTTTTCCGGGGACTTTTTTCCAAAAATAACAGTGTTATATTTTTGTGTGTGTGCTAGTATTTTCTCAGTTTCCAGTTTATCTTCTGCATTATTTTTTGTTTGCGAAGATTGCAGTGTGATTAATTCGTTGTTGCCGTAGCAATAAACTGCTAAATTAGTTTACAGTTAGACGAATTAATTCCAGTTGCTGCAATAGAATTTAGTAGTGATTTTTTCACGAAGTTCACTACACTAGTGCTCAATAGCGCGCACAAGAGAGAAGAGACAATTTACTAGTGTGATTTGATCTCCAAGTGTGACAATGAATCAAGATAAATTGACTTCCCTCTATTTATATGAGGTTGACAAAGTCTATTTGCCCTAGTTTAGCCTAAAAGCCCTAAACTAATAATAATTTGTGATTACAAGTTGGATAGTTCACAAACCAACCCCCAAAGATAGCTTAATCAATGATAGAAGATAAAATTATGCTTTAGGTGGCCCACATGTGTGAGTTAAATTCCCTTCAAGGGTGATGTCGTCCTCCAAAAGGTGCATCTTTCCATCAAAAGTGCAATGGATAGCTCCAGTGGGTACATTGTTGGAAATACTGGGGGGGGTGAATTAGTATTCCTTTTCAATTGTTATTTTTACCAGTTAAATCAATTATATTTAGAACACAAAATGAGCAATGGGAATAAATGCTTTTATTCATATAATTTTTATAATGAATCAAGTATAATATATAGGGCTCCAACCCTTGATGAAGACACCGATCATCAATCTCCTAGGCTCCAACCTATTGCCAAGGACTGACTTGGGCTTTTGTGAGGCTCCGACCTCTAGGGCACCAACCCTATCTTCTCAAGGCACCAACCTTGTGTTTAGAGGCTCCAACCCCTAAAGGTTCCAACCCTTCTCTGGTACAGGGTCCGACCTAGTTTCTTGAGGACATTGATCCTCTAGGGCTCCAACCCTATCCTTTAAGGCACCTACCTTGTTTGTTCGAGGCTCCAACCTTCAGGGCACCAACCCTCTAGGCTCCAACCCACTGCTATAGTTTGTCTAGATATGTTTTATAGTAATTCACAGCTCCCAAAATCTTCTTCACTGAGTTCTGTCAATCTACAACTTCACTGTAGTCTCCATGCTACATCATCAATGACAACCCGTCTCCATATGAAGGAGTCTTCACAACTCTTCATATTGCCCAACAGAGTTTGCAAAGTTTCCTCGTGATGTTTCAACAATGCATCATGATCTTCGATAATGTCTCCAAGTTCTGCTGATGCTTTTCAACAAGATATCTGTGCGAGGCCTCAATGTCTTTACAAAACAACTCTCTGTTTTGACCCTCTGTTCTTACTGTTGCAGTAACTGCTTCAGGAGTGGCACTTGCTTCAGAGGAGTGTCTATCGCGGCTTCAGGCTGTGTATTCAATTAAAACGACCCTGTCTATACAGTATTTTTAACAGATCGCAGGCTGCGCTTCTATAGATTTATTATAGGTCCGAGCCTTTCAATAAACAACCTAGTCAATAGAATCCTCGACCTTCGGCTTCCTTCTTCTTCCGCTGGACCTTCAGCTTCCTTATTCTTCTGTTTCTTCAAGTTCACGAGTTGTGAACTGTCCTCCTTCTCTGTAATCGATGCCCCGAGATCCTTGCTTGAAGTGAAGCGTTTTAACTCGTTTTTATACGAGTTTCACCAATGACCGAAAGACACGTTTATTGGAGGGAGGCCGACTTGTATATTAAAATATATCGGAGGGGCCTTTATGTTACTTTTATCATAAACTTGTTTATTTTCCGAAAATCACATATCAACATAGCTAAAACCATATAATGGGTGGTCCCACCTGCCACATCATCACCTTAATCACAATTGCAACTTCCAGAGGTCTGCTCATAACATAGTCAATTCCCCTACTGCCGACGGAGCAGATGCGGGATACAATAAATTGTTTTTTGATAAGCCCGCATGGTCCACAACTCTATCGCAATCAGCGATCTGTTAGAACTTAGGTCTATCGCAATAGGCGGTCAGTCAGATCTATCACAATCAACAGTCTGTTGGGTCCACACCCTTATCACAATCAACGGTTTGACATTTCTTTGAAACGTGTGATTCAATGGATGCGATATCATATTGAGTCATATTATAGTGGTGCAGTCGGGTCCGTAGTAATATTGCAATCAATGTTTTAACATGACATCCTTTAAGACTTGTGATATGACAATTTCGATACAGCGGATGCGATATTTCATAAAGGTGTATTATAATGGTCCAGCGGGTCCATAACTCATATCGCAGTCAGGGGTTTTGAGTGGTGGCAAGGCTTTAAAGTTCGCGATGCAGCGGATGCAATATATTTCAATAGAGTTGTTACCATAAACAATTCGGGTCCGTATTATATATCGCAATCGATGGGTTTTGAGCAGTGGCATATAATAGAAAACGTTGATATTATATACTGCCGATACGATTTCTCCAATAACTTTGTTTATGCTCCTCTGTCGTAATGCTCCTCCACTATTTTCTTCCTTTCGGTTCTTCTTAGGCATATGTGATATGTTACATGTGATATTTCCGATATGGCTCCTCCGCTGTTTTCTTCGACTCTTTGGCTTTCCTGTGGCTTCTCTGTGATTTCCGATGGTTGCTCTTGCTTCGATATGTTTCTCTTGCTCTGATATGCTTCTCTTGCTCCAATTTTGACTTCCAATGGCTTCCAATGTCTTTCCGATGGCTTCTGATGGCTTTCCTCGACTTCCGATAGCTTTCCTCCTTGGGACGCTCCTTGGATCCATTGCTTCTACTCTGTCTGTATATATATATATATATATATATATATATATATATATATATATATAAGCATCATGAAGGGGACGCCATAGTGCTAGGGCATGATGTCATCATGGCAAACAATGTACCATCCACTCCAGAGGGGTCCCACATCACCGTAATCATCAAATATCCTAAAAAATAGGGCAACATACATCAAGTAGGTGCAATGTTATCCTAGGGGTTCCTTGTCGTTTTTAGGGTACATATTCTCTCAAGACAACATCTTAACTCTGGAGGGAAACATCCAAGGTCCTGAAGGTAGGTGGAGTTATCATTAACTATGTCAAGGCATCTCATAAGTCAATGCTCCTCAATAAGTGTCCAATGTCCTCTGTCCAAGTGTGTTGAGTCATCATCAAGTGGGGCTAGACGTCGTCTTTGAAGCACTGGAGAAGCATCATACAATCCCTAAAGAGATAGTAGTTGTACTTGGGTGCAACATATCTATACATACTCATATAATCAAGTGAGATCATCATCATGGGTGCACAAATCCTAAGAGTATTAGAATGGGCAATATTTAATGTTAAAGGCATCAAACTACCCAATACAAGCATCATCTTCAAATGTCTTCCTAACTTATGATTTTTACACAAGTTACCATGCTTAGGTATGGGACAGTTATTAAAAGGCCCTATTAGGTGCTTCCAACCCCAAGGGGAAGAACAATTCCGAGACTGACACTTTCAGAAGATAGGTGTAAGTGATGGGGAAATGAACTAGTGTGTATTTCATGAATGGAGCCATAGTGTTGTGCTAGGTTATATTAAACCATTGTCCATGAGTGCCTTTCTCGAGGAAGTGCTTAGTAGTGCGTGAGTTTCCTTCCTTGCCTTTGTTTTTCCAAGTCCCCATGCTTTCCTTTATCTTTTCTTTAGATGGCTTGTTTAACAAGATTCATTGATTATCATGTTATAATAAGATTATGCAGAAAAGGGATAGTATTTGCATGAAATTTGTGGAATCTCTAATGGATCCATCAAGTAATATGAGGACATCGTCAACAAATAATAGATGCGTAAGATAAATAACATCAGTCATTTTAACCCCATGTAAATCACCAGACGAACTAGCAGTGGAAATGAGCCTACTTAATCCTTCAATGATCAGAATGAAGAGTAGGGGAGATAATGGGCAACCTTGTTTGAGACCCCTCTCAGCATGAAAGAAATTGGAAGCAACCTCATTAATGAGTATGCTATAGGAAGCAGATGTGATACAACACATGATCCAATTAGTGAATGAGTGAGGAAAGCTGATGTGGGTAAGGATAAGGTGGAGGTAGGTCCAACTGGCACAATCAAAAGCTTTGGACAAGTCAATTTTGAGAATGATGCTTTTGAGGCTCTTGAGTTTGATGGAGTGGAGACCTTCTTGTGTAGTGCCTATGGCTTCATGTATCTGTCTGTGGTTAAGGAAAGCAAATTGATCTTTGGAATAGGACGGGCTAATATAGGTTTGATATGATTGGTGATGATTTTGGAGATACAATTGCATAAGGAGATAGGTCGATAGTCATCAAAAGTCAAGGGGTTGTCTGATTTGGGAATGAGAGCAATAAAAGTAGAATTGAAACCCTCGTACATATTTCCAGACAGTCTGCAGTCTTTGATTGCTAGGAGAAGGTCCTTGCCAATTAATTCAAAGAAGGTAAGATAGAATTCAATGGGCCAACCATCGGTCCCAGACTTTTGTCTTTTTTGAACCATTTCAGGACTGCTTCTATTTCCCCCATAGTGACAGGTTTGTTCAAGTTCTCCAAGTCCTCATCATCCACAAACCGAGGCATTGTTCTGGCAATGCGAAGTACCTTTGATATGGTTGCTTCTCAAGGGGCTCTGAATAAATGACTAAAGTGTCTGATACCCATGTCTTCTAGTTGACTGAAAGTAGTGGCCTCCCTTCCAGCTTGATCTCTTAATGTCCATATGGTATTGGTTATCTTCCTCCCCCTCGCACATTGCTGAAAAAACTTTGTATTGTCATCCCCTGCTTGGAGCCATATGGCTCTGCTTTTTAATCTCCATGCTTCCTCTTTTTGTCTTAATAGTCTAATCTTTTCTGCTTCCAGACTTGTTAGATGATTTTTTTGTTCCAAGGATCAAAATCCAGAGTTGTCCGAGTCCACCAGTGCAATGAGTTCAACTTTAAACTTCAACAAAGTGGCTTCATCCCTTTTCTTCTTTTCCTTGGCCCACTCT
Source organism: Pinus tabuliformis (assembly GCA_031772625.1). NCBI lineage: Eukaryota > Viridiplantae > Streptophyta > Pinopsida > Pinales > Pinaceae > Pinus > Pinus tabuliformis. Next base: position 1,543,770,743 of record CM062817.1, on the reverse strand, counting down.
ATCGTTCTGTGTTTAAGACGAGACATATTATTTGCAATGACAATGGCAGGTGGAGAGTTGCTTTCTTGACAGCAGTGTATCCATGACTCCTTTACAATTTTGTGGAATTCATCCTCCTTAAGCCAAGCAGAGTTAAATTTAAATGGGGATTTTGGCTTATAGGAGGAGGTAAGAATTTCTAAGAAGATGGGGGAGTGGTCCGATATACCCCAGAACCAACCCATTGTCTAATTCTGTCCAAGCGGTCTACTAGTTGTGTATTTATGAGAAAGCGATCCAGTCTTCTGGCTAGTGAATCTTCCTCAATCCTCCGATTATGCCAAGTAGGTTGTATTCTCGACATGTCAATATTCAATAAGTTGTGATGATCCAATAAATGCTCAAAGTATTCCTTGAGAGGGTCAGTTTGAGTGTGATTTCCCCAAGATTTTGCATGACCTCGTGAGAAATTCAGGTCTCCACCAATGATAATATTGTCATTATTCATAATGGAAATTGACATCAGGTCATCCCAGAATGCTTTGCGGTTATGGAAATGCCTGTATATATTGATCAAATGAAGAGGGATACCTAGATCATCAGATATGACATCTGCTCCTAGGACTCCTTCCTTCCCCCAAAAATTTTCGAGCTTCATAGATCTGTTGTTGAATCTAATAGCACATCCTCTAGACCGCCCTCTCACATCCAGGGAATGAAAGGCCCAACCTGGCAGGATAGATTCAAGGAAATTGTTGATAGTTTCTCCATCTCCCAGGGTCTCTTGAAGATATATAACATCCAACCTCTCCACTTCAAATAGTCCCTTGAGGGCCAATTTTTTTATCAAGGCTGGCCAGACCCCTGCAATTGAAAGATAGGCACTTCATGAGGTAACCATATTAGGGTTGCCTTTTGCTCTAAGAACCCGGTCAATGGAGATTTGTTTTCTAGATGCCACCTCGATTCCAGCCTGATGGATAGCTTTTGATATGTTGGAGTGTCTTCCTCTGGATGTTCTCGGAGGTTTCGGGGGAGAGTGTTCACCAATGCCATAGGGAGGGAAATGCTTTGGGTGAGCATGGGATCGAAGATTGTACCTATGGCTGGAGCTATTGTCCGATGAATCCGCACCTACAAGAGGATGCGGTATGGAGACCCCTTCCAGGGTGGTCTAGTCGGGGGTAGAGTGGCAGGGGGGAGCCGTGGCCACAGGACAAGGGTTGAAATTGCATGTAGACAAAACAAAACTGGAAAAGGATAATGATATATTGGCACATTTTGAAATAATATCATGAGATGTAATAGGGGGAGAAGAAGAGAGTACAGTACCCGGAGCGGACCAAATCCAAAAGAGTGTGATCAAGTAACCCTTGTTGAAGGTGGTCGAGTTGCCGGATGTTGTGGGGTCTTTCCAGTGTCCTTCTGTCGCCTCGGCGGATTGGTGGTCGCTTTTGTTTGAGTAGCCGCTTCTTCATCAACTTGTGTTTGTGTTCCAGTCGATTCTTGCCTTTTTGATGTCTCCTTGTTCACAAAATTGATCAGCGGGCAATCCTTATAGAGATGTCCAACTTCATGGCATCTTCTGCAGCGGAAAGGGACCCCTTCATAGTCCAGAATCTGCCATCTGATGTGACTACGGTATTGGAGATGAAGACTCTCCATGAGACCTTCTCTAGTGTCCAAGTGAACCAGAATTCTAGCTATAGCTACATTCCCCGATTCAATGAAGGACTTGTCATGGTCTAAGTAGACCCCCAGATCGTCCCCAATGCATCTGAACACATCCTCGGACCAGAATTGGAGTGGTAAGCCTGGAATTCTAACCCATATAGGACCCGCCCCTAATTTTTCTTTGTCTGGGTCAAAAAGAGGCGTCCAACGCTTTAGAAGAACTGGAGTCATCTCAATATGCAAGAATTTGGAGAGGACCCAATTCGCTTGGTTAGGGTGAGCGAAGATGAGGGCAAACCACCCTCTTGTCATAGTGAGGACTGCCGATAGTTGGTCAAGGGTATGGCCCCAGATTTCCATCACCCATCCCTTGAGTCTTGTCGTGTAATAGTTACGTCCTCTGATCCAGCTGACCAACACCGAATTCTCTGTTTCTGCAACCTGTGCCATGCTAATGCCTTCGCCAAAAACTAGTAGTCGTCCACGTTCCCTGACCTTTGTGCACTTAGATTTTTTCCCCCCGATTTTTTGGATTGTTCTTCGGATGTTTGCCCTATCTCCTCCGGGTGAGCTTCATCAGAGTTAGAAACCCTAATTTCTTCGTGATCCGAGATTTGTTGGAGGATGCCTTCAAAGCAACCTTAGGTTTTTATAGTATGTGGCAGTCGAGGATTCCAGGTTTCAGGATTTGCATCCCCTGAAATATTAAGCCTCAATCGCTCAAGACCTATGGTTCCCGCTTCAGATCTAGGAAACCCTCCTGCCGCCGCAGATGTCTCACTTGGTCCAGATGGCAACTTGGAGAGTTGCTCAAGCTCCCAAATTTGTAGCTCTGACGGAGATGGGATCGTAAGTGCTGACTAGGGTTGATAGTCCGACAGAAAGAGGTCGATACCCGCACCAATTGCAGAGGTAAGTTGAGAAAACCCAAGGGTATTGAGAGAGGTCACACCATCTTCCATATCAGTAATATAGGGCTCGACTTGGTCAACCGGTTCCTGGGAGATTACTGGTGAGTGCAAAGAGAGATGCTGAGGTGGATCCTTAGTCCAGATCGGCGCGTGATCCATTGAATTTGTGGAGTAGTCAACGAGATCCTCTTCCATATCAACAGAGTTGCTGAAAACAGTCGCAAGAGGATTCCGTTGAGTGCATAGCTGTCGTCTGCTGTCAGTGTCACTGCCTTGTAACGATACCTCGTCCTTCACCTTCCCCAACAGGGTTTTTGCTTTTCCCGCCGCGTGCAGTCTCTGTCCGCAGGAATCGGATTCTGTGGACCCTAACTGAGCCCTAGACTGTTGCTAGCCCTCGCAATGCTGCGGAGCTTCAAATCCCTAACCATCCCCATGGAAGCTCATGGTCATTTACTTGTTAAAGAGCTTGCATGTTTGATTTGATGGTTGATGTGTCCCTTGATTAACTAATCTTTTTCATCTCCTAGAACTTGTTTAGTGTCACTAACCAAGCCTTAGATATCCTTTAGGGTCTACCCCCCTTGGCTTCATCTAGGAGAGAGCCTAGATGAAGGAGTTGGGAATTGGGTGACAACCCTAACTTTTAGCTTTGCCACCAAGGCCACACCAAATGGAGTTAGGGATTCTCTCTATGCTAACCTTAGGTGTGGAGTCAGGCGGCAATAGAAACCTTCCATCGAAGACTCAAAATATGATGATTTCCACCAATGCACCATTAATTCCTCTTCAGAATATGGCAAGCTAGGGCAAAACATGGATATGATCTAGTATATGGATAGTCTAAAAGACTGATTGTTGATGTTTTGCAACCATAAGAAAAAGCCCGCGCTTGGCACAATGATGAATGTAGGAAGCCCCGCTTCATAATACACATGATACAAAATTGTTCTCTGCTTAAATTTGGATAGCAATGTCAAAGTATAGTTCTCAGAACAAGTGACTTTTAATCTCTTGCTTTTTATAATTGTCATAGTGCATCCTAGGGCTTCCCTTAGGAGCATTTTTGTGCTTGACAAAAAAATGTGGGTAACAAATCATAAATGTACTTTTGATATTTGTATTTATTCAAGAAAAGAAATATTATTTTTGTTATATTTATCAATGGGTTTATTGCTCATTGAAGTAGGTCTAGCACATGTTAAAGTGCTATAGGAGAGTCAAAGAGTCAAAAGAAAATGTTGAAGACCCTTAAGGGCATGTTACACCATGCATATGTTTTTATAAAGAGTCAAAGAATATCCCTCCAAGCAAAGTCAAGTCCTCTCCATGCAATGACATCATCCAAGGAGAAAAAACGATAAAGAATCTTCAAGTCGGCCTACAGTCATCAAGTTGGCCTAAAGGAGGGACAATCCTCTGTATATAGAGGCTGTCCACTCCTCCAATGACAAGCTAACTCACTCTGAAATCAACGAAGAAGGATAGTCGAGAAAAGGTGAAGAAAAGACAAGTTTAAGGAGCCTCTAGTGCAATGAAGAAGGAGAAGTCTAGACCGAAGTCAAAAGGATTGTTTCTAGGGTGGAAAACAGTCACACATGCGAGAAATAGAGGCATCTCTGCGGTCATAATAGTAGCAACACAACAGTCCCATATTCATCATTGTTTGGGCTAGTAAGTTAAGCCTATAAGGCCTCCTACTCAAGCGAAGGAGAGGCTCTCCCAAGCGAATATCAAAGGAGCATAAGGTTCAAGGAAATCATCCACACGTGCGAGAAGCTAGGGCTGCGTACAATCACATCAAGTCAGCAAATACACATCAAGAAGAAACTCGGAAGAAAGGTGTCTCCATAGGTGAAGGATCTCATTAAAGTGTGAGAGATAATTATCTCTTCTAAAGCTCGCATAAGCAAGGTCTATCTCCAGTCAAAGAAGGAAGAAGGAGGACAAAGTGTCGGGGAACAAAGTGCCAAAAGAAGGAAGACTAAGTGTCGGGGAATGAAGTGTAGAAAGGAGGAAGGACTTGACTTGTGCTTGGAGGATATTCTCGTCAAGGGTCTAGGGTTTGGCATTGATCAGTAGAAGCTTCAATAATAGAGATTCACGAAAGGGTTTTCCTCTCTAAGAGAGAGAGGTTTTGCCTTGGCAGAAAGCCAATATCTTGTGTTTTGATAGCAGTTTGATGAAGTAAACACGCACACTAATAATAAGAAGAAGAAGATCAAGCTAAAAAAGATAAACTGTAAAAGTGCTTCACAAATTGTTATCGAGTCCTAGAAGAATCCTACTATACATAACTGCCCTTGATTCTTCAACAATAAAGACTATAACTTGGCTACCCTTCCAAGTGGGGTAAGGTGCCCCTTTTTGGCATTGTAGTAGCTTTGTCCTTCAACAAACCTGCAAAAAGATCCTATTCTAGACCTTGAAAAATATCTAAACAATATCTTAGAAAAAGATAGATGCACAAGAACTATTTAGGAAAGTTTTCTCAGTGGTCTCCAACAAATGAAAATTAGTTAGGCATTCTCCTTATATAGATAAGAGACATCCTCAATACAAGATATGAATACAATGTGCTAGCTCAAAACCATGAGCAAAAACCATTAACTTATCTCAAAACCACGAGCAAAAACCGTTAACTCATCTCAAAGTCATGAGCAAAATACATGTGGGCACAAAACACTTCCAAAATTCTCCAAGAGAAAGCTGCACCACTAGAAATTGTTAAATATGCTGAAAAGAGGCCACACGTGTGGGCTAAAAGGATCAAGGAGAAGTGCGTCCTCCTAGAAAATGTGCCATTGTCCCAAAAATGAGTAAAGAAAAGGTCAACAAACGCTTAAGGACTATGGCGTCCTTCCAACCTGTTACCCACCACTAGTGGATGATTGCTATAGGAGAAATTTTCTCCTAGATTTGTCTTCAGCGGGCAGCCAACAACCCCTTGTCCACCATCTAATAATTTTGATGTGCTACTTTTCTTCGCCACCTGAGCCAACCATTGTGTACCCTCACTCATTTGTCATGACCGTATGTTTCAAGGTGGGCCATCCAATTCCAAAGGTATGATTTTTCATTATGTAATTGAGTGTTTATGCTTCTTTTTCTTAGGCACGCTTGGGCATGGATTATTTGGCTACTTGGAAGAAGGAAGGGCTTTGATTGTACTCTTGTTCCCTTATCTTAACTAGGGGCTTAATCATGAATCCTTGTCCCATGGGATCTCCTTTATTGGCTGTTAGCTTTAGGAGTGACACTACATGGGAAACCCTAATTTTGGTTGCGTGGTCCTGCTTCCTAACACCATATATTTCACTCCCCTCATTTCATTACAAGCCCTTTCCGCATTTTCCTATCTGGGTCCACATTTGTCCATTGGGTCCACAATATGTTAGCCTTCCATTCCCCTTGTCCACACCTTGGGTCGGGCTTGGAACGATGCCCCAGAGGTTGATGCAGCTAAAAGAAAGATAAAAGCATAATATGGCCAATATACAACATGAAGAGTACCACAAAATGCAAAAGATGGCCGAGACAATAAATTTAGCATGTGGGCAAAAGCCAAACATGAGCTCTACCCCTTATCATCATGGCCATCAACCTGGTTCCTAAGGCCCCTATGAGTGCCCCTTGCATCATAAGGAACCCATGAATGTCCCAACCCTTGGTGGGCGATGAACTGCCCCACTTTAAGGGGGTGATTACTGCTATATCTTACATATCATGCTCTCATCCCCTTGAGCCATGAGCGGTAAAATGAAGAAAATCAATAAAAGGCAAAATGCAAAATGAAGAAGGGTGGAAAAACAAAGGTCAGAGTAACTCATGTACCACGATTGCTTCCTCCTACATTCATATACTCAAAGTGTGGGTTTTCCTCATCATAACTACCCTTGTACCATGACATGTGGCTTGGAGCCTTTCCTTTGCCCCCACTCCGTTCCATCATTATTTCACATGACACTTGCCATTTGAAGGATGTACCCTGGCTTAGAGGTTGAAACCACCTAATAGGGTCTTTCATTAACCTCTCCTACCTAGGGAGGTAACACTAATACATATTCAAAGCGCCAAATTTGGAAGGGAAACCCACTATGAAGTGTCCACTTCTGCCCTTGATTAACAAGCTTATTTACTCAATTGCACTAATGAATCATTGTATTGGAAGGTGAGGAGACACATTGGATCTTATACAAGATTGTAGGTGGGTTTTCATCTTGGACTTGGCCTCCCTATACGGGATCCAAGCCCTCCAGAGGATCACAATGGCATTTGTAGGGTGAGCGTTGAGAGCCATGGGCCTCCATCCATGTAGAGCATTGATTGTCACGCCATGGGCTTCTTCAGCACCACCATTTGCTTGCTCGTGCCCCAGTTATTCAAAGATGATGATGCACTTGGACCACGTTGCCCCAGCTGGCTACACATTGCACCCAACACTTGGTAGTTGTTCCAAGGCCCAGAGGAGGTTATGTCTTTCCTAGGGAGACATGGGAGGGCATGTGTCATCTTCTAGCCCTCATTGATGGAGCATCAACTTGATCTTGAGCCACTTGGAGACCCATGAGACCCATTTGGAGCCCACAAAGCCCAAATAGGGGTTTGGAGATGTTTTGCAACATATGGAGGGCATTCCCCTCTTCTTCATCATTTTTGAGGCCCTCTCTCACATTTTTAGCACATGAGGCCTCAATGCTGCCCCTCTAGGCCTCCACGCATGCATGACGTCAGCCTTGCATGGGCTTAAGAGGGCAATTCGATTTAATTTTTGAGCTATCATGGTTGGCTTGTAACCATGGGTGGGTTACTTAGCACATTAGGCACAAAAAGGGGCTTTGTCTTTCATAATTTGAACTCTTAACATTTGTATAAATAGGAGAGACCTTGTCTCATCCTATCATCACACTTGGTAATTTGAACTCTTGACATTTGTATAAATAGGAGAGACTTTGTCTCATCCTATCATCACACTTGGGATTTTCGATTCCTCTCTTGAGATTTTTGGACTTGCAATTTGAGGACAAATTTGGATGTTTTGGATGAATTTTGATGTTTGAATAAATTCACCATCTCTCTTGGAGCTTCTCTTTTGCATTGTTATGGACATATATGTTCTTCATTATCTCGTAATTGCTCTTAATTGATGAATTTCTAATTTTGTTGATGGCTAATGCATGGAATATTGTCTCATGGTTATTAATGTGCCCTAATTGATGAAATATTGTTTGAAGATTGTAACTATTGGGAAATTTTGCATGTGTTATTCATAGATAATGAATGCATGAATGTTCCTAGAGGATTTGTTGCATTTGCATCCTTGAAACTCCATTGACAAGTCTCGTCGAAGTATAAAATCCTAGAAGTGCTATGAAGCTGTTTCCATTAAGGGTAGTGAAGCTGCCTCTAAGTATCTTTGAAGAGCGAGTTGCCATATTAAGATCATCTTTGACTCCAATTCTCCCAATTGTTAGGCATTGGTCTTAAATTCTTGGTGATCACCTTAAACATGAAATCATCTCTCCTTTTCACCTCTTTTCCTCGTCCCTTTAAGGATAAGGGGGCCTCTCTATGACTTGGTGCGAAATCCATTGGAGCGAGACGTTTTGAATTTCGTCTGGATTAGCTTCTAGGGTTCCATTGGAGGAACCCTAGAATCTAATCCTTCAACTTGGGGATTTCTTTGAAGGCATTTGCTTTAGTACTCATTGGAGTAGATCATTAATTTCCTTTTCTCTTGTCTACCTTGACCTTTGATGAACTCATATACCACCATATATATCAACCCTAGGTCTTGTGTAGACACCTTTCAATGGGGTTTTTTCGTGGAAAGTCTTAATAGATTCTCCCACAGCTCGCACTTTTGTTGAACCTTTCCGTTGAATGAGCCACCATCTCTCACTTCAAACCTACCATAGATACATATCTATTACAAGTGAGGGTCACTCAGACTCCTCCCGTCGGTGAAAATCCGAGAAGAGTAGGGTACTTAGCCTGTGGTGACATTGGGCCTCTGTCCCAAGTGTTGTGTTCTCTAGATTTTGCCTCTTTACAAGGCTTGCTAGTTTATGGAGAAACTCAACCAATTCTCAGAAGCGAGGAAGTGGACATCTTAAGAAGTAATAACCTCCGTGCAAGGCCTGTTAGTTTGTGGAGGAACACAACCAATTCTCAGAAGCGAGGAAGTGGACATCTTAAGAAGTAATAACCTCCATGCAAGGCCTGTTAGTTTGTGGAGGAACACAACCAATTCTCAGAAGCAAGAAAGTGGACATCTCAAGAAGTAATAACCTCCGTGTGTATGATGTCACCTGACACGCGGTGATCCATAAACTGCCATGGATATTCAATTGGATAGTTCGTCACAACATATATGATATTATATCAAAAAAAATCTGAGATTCTACACTATTATGTTTTATTAAACTTTAAGATCTGCAGATTTAACTGTAATTAGTGCATGCATGCGAATGGAAATAATGGAGAAAAATAGAGAACAACAAAGTAAGCTCACACACACATAAGACACAAAATATGCTCTGGGAAACCCTTTCGGGAGAAAACCCAACTGGAAGGTGACATCGCTTTGCTCTCTTTCTCTATCTGAAAATATGGCTACAGGTACAAAGAAGTAAGGCCTGTGGCCCATGGGCTGCTATAGTGCACAAATCCTCTCTACGTGCTCTACCTCCTATCTCTCCTGGCTATCTTTGCTTAACTGTGGAACAAAATGCTCTTGAACGAATGGAATGCCTCTTTGTCCTAGTGGCCTGGTTATAACACAGCCCGATAGCCTACTAGTGGTTAATTTTGACTACGTCAATTCTTAACTAGAGTTACAATATAGACTCTTCTAGAGTCTTTTACATCATAAACATGTGGCTAGCCCCTTTTCCATGAATAATGGGGGCCGATGCGACATCCTCCCAAATTATAGGTGTGAAAACAGGAAGGCCAACTTTTGAGTGGCATAAATTTTGCACACGGACTCCGATTGACGCACTTCTTGCATTGTTGGAAAGATCTCTGTGTGTAGAACAACATGAAAATTGAAATGGTACAACACTTTTGCGGCAGAGTTTTACCCCCAAAAAACATCGTTTGATGCCTCAAAATGCTCTCGGAAGGTTTAAGACCCTGTTTCGCCAAACTGGGCCCTGTCGGTAAAAACGGTCCCATGAGCTGATTCCTCCAATTTTTCCACTCCAAATGCATCGAGATGGATGACAAACAATATAATGATCCAATCCAGACCACACCTCCCCATTTTGGGACGCTTTGGTCCCCAAAATCTTTTACTGAATGAGGTGAGGAAATATTTCCTCCCCCTTCTCTCTGGTGTACCATTTAGCTTTGCCTAGAAGTTGCCCCTTCAACCCAATCTGCCAAAGGTCATACTACCCCTGTCTTGTAGTTCTGGACCTCTTCTGCAAAACTATATCTTTTGTCAACTCTACCTGAGTATCTGGTGCCAAATCCTCCACAGAAGGTAGAACCTGTTCCTCTTCCTGATCTAACATGGAAGGCTTATAGAGTTTCAAATTCTCTACATTCACAACTGAGTAAATGCACATATATGGTGGTAAATTGAGTCGATATGCATTATCACCCACCTTTTCTAGTATCTCGAAGGGACCATACCTCAAAGCCTTGATTTTCTTTGTTCAACTTTAGCCATACCCTGTCTCCCACCTTGAATGTTTTCTTTGTTCTGTGCTGATCATGCTTGGCCTTTTACTTCTCTTGTGACTTCTATAATGTTTCTTGTACCTGTAGATGGATCTGCTTGATCTTCTCTATAATTTTTTCAGCCCTCAAAGCGCCCCTTGTAAGATCTTTCCTTACTCCTTGCTGCCCATATGTAATGTCCAATGGCAAGGCGACAAATATCCAAAATAAGTTTCAAATGGGGAATTTCTTGTAGAAGTGTGGACTGCTTTGTTGTAAGAATGTTGTATATATATTAGATTTTCGTCCCAGGTATTCAGATGCTTCTGGTTGTATCCTCTTAGAAGCTGCACCAAAGTCCTGTTGACTACTTCTGTCTACCCATATGTCTGTGGATGAAATGCTGTAGATCTCTTCAACTTTGTGTCCATCTTCTCCCACAATGTAGTTTTGAATGCACCGAGATATTTTATATCCCTATCTGAAATGATGCTCCTTGGCATTCCAAAGTGCACCCAGACTTGTCCAAAGAACAAGTTTGCTGCTTCTTGCTCGCTGATGGTCATTTTACAGGGCATCAAAACATATATCTTGTTGAACCTATCAACTACCACGAACAGGTAGTCATGCCCCTTCCTGGTTGTCAGTAAACCTCCCACAAAGTCCATGGAAATGCTTTCCCAAGGATGAGTAGGTACAGGTAAGGGATGATATAGACCCTGTTTCCTATTACTAGGCTTGTTGGTACAACAAAGCATGTATCCTCTTATGAACCTAGCTACCTGCTCTTGCATCTTGGGCCAATACACATAACCCTGTAAGTTAGCCACAATGTTCCCTACACCAAAGCGCCCTGCAAGCTTTGAGGTGTGAGCCTCTCTAATCAATTGTAATCACTCACGTTTAGGAAACACACAACTTATCCAACCTGTAGAATAACCCATCCTGGAGATGGTAGTCAACGATGTTGTCGCCTTCGTGCACATGACTTTGACTCTGCAACTCCTAATACACCTCCTTGAAGTCTTCATCCTCTAAATATGCCTCTCTGTATGCATCATGGGTGAATGGCTCTGTTAGGTCCCTATAATACTAGTGATTACCCCATTACTATTGTAGTTGTATCCCTTATTAATATTGTTGTGCCCCTGTTGTCTCCATATTGTTATTACTGTGCCCCATAGAATCGCTCTATTATTATTTTTGTGCCTTTATATTATTATTGTTAGGTCGGCTAGGTTATATTGTGACTCCTTAGACTCCTATATATAGGAAGGAGGTTTTGTCATTTGAATCATAAAAGAATCATTCATTTGTGTAATGTAAAGGAGGTTGCCCCTCCGAAGAGGCTGAATTCTAAGGCGTTGATCTATCTTTTCTATCTTTTTGTGAGCTGGTTTCATAACATTTGGTATCAGAGTTTTGGATTCTAAGGTTTCGCTGCTCTAAATAGGTCATCGTGGCATTTTCGTTATAACTTTTTTTCTGCGACGTTTCAGAAGTGGAAAAAAAACCCATTTGAGACGAAATTGCACTACACCTTGGGTCCGAATTTCAGAACTTTTTGCGCTATATTTGCGGAGATATGATCCGAGGAAGTTGGTCTTTTTGAAGACTCCTGAATTACATTCCAAATAGGTGACCTGGGGAAATTCGTCATAACTTTCTCTCTGAGCATCGGATTGAAATTTCGTAAGAAGGCACAGAAAGAGGACGGACTGTAGTTTTTTGTATATATATTTTTAGAGCCAAAGGTCGAAACAGGGACACGTGGCACGTCGTACAAGTTTGCTCCACTGAACTAGTCTATAATCAGGTCACTTTGAGAGATTTGGCATAACTCTTCCTTGGAGAATCTAATTGGTATCAAACTGGTGGCATTGGAAAGAGGACACAGAGGGCTACTGCAGGTCGCAATTTCAAAACTGGATGATCCGAAATTATAGAGATACATCAAAGGCAATATCGAGCTCCTACAAAGTGAAAAAAGGTGTGTAGATTTTTTTAAATTTTTGCTTAAGCTTGGTTTGAATTTTTGTTTTTGAAGGAATTCAAAGGGCATAGTAGAGCATTATTATCGGTAACTGATGCCCCGAGAAAAGAAAATGCAAACACCTAGTAAGCAACCTGAAAGCTCTAGCATGACTCATGAAGAAGAGGAAGAAATGTTACTTGATATATCAAAATTACAAGACCAAGTGCAACAAATTTCACTCTCACAAAAGCTAACAGAAGCTAAGATAAATGGCGTGGAATCTAAGATAAAGGGCGTGGAATCTAAGATGAATGTCGTGGAAGCTAAGATTGACGATTTGAAGATAGATTTGAAGACAGATTTGACAAATTTTCTACAAGAAATATTTACTAATGGTGAAAGGGTAGCAAATGAAACTCATGATGCGAACAAAAGAAATGTTAATCATGATTTCATAGACTCTAATGTTGGATCGAAGACCCACCATATTCCAAAAATCGATATGAGGAAGTTTGATGGCAAGGATCCCGCAACATGGATATTACAGATAGAGCAATTTTTCGATCTCAATAATGTGCAAAACACACAAAAGGTACGTATTGCAACTTTATATTTGGAACCAAATCAGTGTGTATGGTATCAATGGCTTTGCTCTCGTAAACAAATTATCACTTTGGCAATTTTTACGGAAGAATTGACAGCACATTATAAGAATACAAAAAGCAACACTTTTTTTTAGCCAATTGATAAGTCTCAAACAAAAGGGTTCAATAATGGAGCACATTGAGGAGTTCCAAAAATTGAACATAAGGGTAAAAAATATTCCAGAGGAGCATAGGATTGATGTGTTCATAGGGACTTTAAAGGATAATATCCAACATGATGTTCGCCTTTGGGAACTTGATTCATTAGAGAAGGCATTCAGGTTAGCAAGAAAAATGGAAAGCAAAATTATGGCAACCAGGAAGCATACCACTCACAACTATAAAGATGGAAGTGTTGTTGCCCCTAATCTTCCACAACCTATAAGGTTGACACCACAACAACTGGAAGAAAAAAGAGCAAAAGGGCTTTGTTACAGTTGTGATAGCAAATACACTAAAGGTCATAAGTGTGCTGAAAAAAATTATTCTACATAGATTGTGAAGAGGAAGAAGAAAAGGAGCAAGAAAGGTCAAAAGAAGAGGATATACTCCAGGAACAAAGCTTAGATAAAGAAGAAATGAATCTGACCATATCTTGTAATGCATTGGCTGGAATTACCACTCCTCAAACCATCAAGATAGAAGGACAAATCAAGAAGCAAAAGGTAATAGTGTTGATTGATTCAGGAAGTACCCACAATTTTATTTATTGTAAGGTAGCAAAAGAATTGAATTGCTTCCTATATTCAGCACCAGAGTGTCAAGTGATGGTTGCAAATGGAGGAACAATAAATTGCTCTGGAAAGTGCCATAAAGCTATCCATGGGAGAATATGTATTGACTAGCCCAATGCTTTCCATTCCAATTGGAGGTGCTGATGTTGTACTAGGAGTCCAATGGCTACAATCCTTGGGTACAATAGCTTTTAATTTTCAAAAACTTTTCATGAAATTTTATGCGGAAGGAAAGGAAGTTGAATTAAGGGGTATTGCAGGGAAACCGGGAACAGTATGACAAAGCTTCTAAAAAAGGAACAAAGAGGTGTAATTGCACAATTATGTTCGCTAGATGTTTCCACATCGAAATCATCTATTTCTCCAGATCTCCAAAAAGTCTTGGACAATCATTCCAAGGTATTTGAGACTCCCAAAGGTCTCCCACCTATTCGTGATCATGATCATGCTATTCATCTGATGCCAGGAAGTGTTCCTCCAAACATCAGGCCGTACAGATATCCCTATGCCCAAAAGAGTGAAATTGAACATATGGTTGCAGAAATGCTAGAGGCTGGTATAATTCAACCTAGTCAAAGTTCTTTCTCTGCTCCAGTAGTATTGGTGCACAAGAAGGATGGATCATGGCGCATGTTTCTAGATTATAGGGAGCTCAACAAGCTCACTATTAAAGATAAGTTTCCCATTCCTGTCATTGATGAATTGCATGGATCAATTTATTTCACCAAGTTGGATTTTCATTTAGGATATCATCAAATCAGAATGAAGACAGAAGACATTTCGAAAACAACATTTAGAACTCATGAGGGTCATTATGAATTTTTGGTCATGCCTTTTGGCTTTACCAATGCACCTTCTACATTTCAAGGTTTGATGAATTCCATTTTCAAACCCTTTTTTAGAAAATTTGTGTTTAGTATTTTTTGATGATATATTAATTTACAGCAAGTCTTGGAAGGATCATGTTGAACATGTTGACAGGGTGCTACAACTATTGGAGGAGAAACAATTATATGCAAAAAGATCCAAATGTTTCTTTGGAGTACAAGAGGTGGAATATCTGGGTCATATTGTATCTCATGAAGAAGTTAAGGTAAACCTTAGCAAAATTAAAGCCATTAAGGAATGAAAAATCCCCACATCCATAAAGCATCTGCGAGGATTTTTGGGGTTGACAGGGTATTATCGCAAGTTTGTTAAGAATTATGGGAGAATAGCAGCACCTCTAACAACATTATTGAAGAAAGATGCATTTTCATGGACTCTAGAAGCAACAAAGGCCTTCGAACATCTTAAAGAGGCAATGTGCCAAGCACCGGTCTTAGCGACACCGGACTTCACAAAAACCTTTATTGTGGAATGTGATGCTTTAGGAAATGGAATTGGTGCTGTTTTAATGCAAGATGAAAGACCCATTGCTTTTGAAAGTCGTCCAATCAAGGGAAAGTTTTTACACAAAGCTATTTATGAGAAGGAAATGTTGGCAATACTACATGCACTTAAGAAATGGCGACCCTACCTAATGGGAAGACACTTCAAGGTAAAAACAGATCATGATAGCCTTAAATACTTTTTAGAACAAAGATTATCCTCTGAAGAGCAACAAAAGTGGGTCACAAAGATGTTGGGTTATGAATTTGAAATCATCTACAAAAAAGGGAAGCAAAAGGTGGTGGCAGATGCACTCTCAAAAAAGGATGAGGATGTGGAAGCATTGTTGTGCGCCATTCTATTATCCAACCAGATTGGATAAACGAAGCAAGGGAGGAATGGAAGAATGATGAAGAAGTGTGGGCACTTATTCGAAAGTTACAACAAGATTCCAGTACATCTGATACATTTAGTTGGAAAAGTGATTCGTTATGGTACAAAGATCGCTTATACCTCTGTAAGAATTCCCAACTCAAACAAAAGATTCTTATGGAATTGCACACTTCTCCCTTAGGAGGGCACTCAGGATTTTTAAAAACTTACCACAGGGTTAAGAAGAATTTTTTTTGGGATGGCGTTAAATTGGATATTCAAAAGTTTGTGGCGGAATGTTTGGTTTGCCAACAAAATAAAGTTGAAACAATTAAGACCCCGGGTCTATTACAACCTTTATCCATTCCAAGCCAACGTTGGGAGGAGGTTTCAATGGATTTTATCACAGGTTTACCCAAGTCTGAGGGAAAGAGTGTCATCATGGTGGTAGTTGACAGACTTACCAAGTATGCACACTTTTGTGCATTATCACATCCATTTAAAGCCAGTATAGTTTCTATTGCATTTATGGAAACAATTCAAAAGCTACATGGAAACCCAAAGATTATTGTAAGTGACAGAGATCCCATTTTCGTTGGAAATTTTTGGACAGAATTATTTTCTTGTCTCGGTACTCAGTTAGCTCATAGCTCATCTTATCATCCTCAATCTGATGGGCAAACTGAGATAGTTAACAAATGTTTGGAAGGATATCTTCGTTGCTTTGTATCTGATAAACAGACACAATGGGTTAAATGGTTTCCTCTGGCTGAATGGTGGTATAACACTTCCTTCCATACAACAACAAAAATGACCCCATTTATGGCACTTTATGGATATCAACCACCATCCATCACATCATATTTAAGAGAAAATTCTAAGGTTCAAGCAGTGGAACATCACATCGAGCATCAACAACAAGTCCTCCAACTCTTAAAGGATAACCTCGTGTTGGCACAGAATAGAATGAAACAACAGGCAGATCAACATCGTAGCTAAAGAAGTTTTGATGTAGGTGATTGGTTATTCCTACGGCTATAACCATATAAACAAATGTCCCTCAAGCAAGCTAAGAAGGATAATAAATTATCACCGAAGTATTATGGTCCGTACAAGGTGTTGCAAAAGATTGGTACTATGACATACAAATTGGAGCTTCCTGCAGCTTCTTGAGTGCACCCAATTTTCCATGTTTCATGTTTAAAGAAGGTTATAGGTGACAAGCTCCCAGTTCAAACAATATTGCCAGAACTTGATGAGGAAGGAAAAATTATATTAGAACTGGAAGCAATCACAGAAACAAGAACTCAACAGCTACGAAATCGATCAATTTTGGAGTATCTCATCAAGTGGAAGAACTTATCCGCTGAAGATTCCACATGGGAGGATGATAATTTTATACAAAAGCATCCAGAACTACTCAAGCGTTGAGGACAACACTTTTTTGAAGGAGAAGGGCATGTTAGGTCCCTATAATACTAGTGATTACCCCATTACTATTGTAGTTGTATCCCTTATTAATATTGTTGTGCCCCTGTTGTCCTCATATTGTTATTACTGTGCCCCATAGAATCCCTCAATTATTATTTTTGTGCCTTTATATTATTATTGTTAGGTCGGCTGGGTTATATTGTGACTCCTTAGAGTCCTATATATAGGAAGGAGGTTTTGTCATTTGAATCATAAAAGAATCATTCATTTGTGTAATGTAAAGGAGGTTGCCCCCTCGAAGAGGCTGAATTCTAAGGCATTGATCTATCTTTTCTATCTTTTTGTGAGCTGGTTTCATAACAGGCTCCATGTTCATAAGAGTCCTCAAAGATGTAATCTTCGATGTGGGTGGCCATGAAAGCATGTCGGCTAACTTGTTTGTGCTGCCCTTCTTATATTTGATCACTAAATGAAACTGCTGTAAAAACCACATCCACTTGTAATGCTTGGTCTGCTGTAGCTTACTCTGGGCCTGCAAGAACTGTAGCGGTTGGTGATCTGTGTGGATTACTGTCTCCTTTCCCATCAGATAAGTGCTTCCACTTCTTCACAACCTGCACCATGGCATAGAGCTCCTTGTCATAGGTAGAGTAGTTAAGAACTACCCCATGAAAAACTTCAGAATGGTAGCATATAGGCCTTCCTCCCTGCATCAAGACAACTCCCATAGCATACCCACTTGCATCTGTCTCCACTTCGAAGGGTCGCTGCAAGTTTGGTAATGCCAGAACTGGTGCTTGACTGATCTTCTTCTTTAGCTCTTCGAAAGCCCTTTGTTGACCTTTTCCCCACTGGAAACTCTTGCCACTTGCTGTTATGGCGTGGAGTGGTACTGCTACCGGTGAAAATGACGCTATGAATTTCCTCAGGTACTGTGCTGCCCCATTGAAAATCCTGACCTCAGAAACATTAATATGCACTGACCATTTCACAATGACCTCCATCTTGGAAGGATATATCTTCAGTTCTCCTCCATCGATCACATAACCTAGATACACCAAATATTGCTGCACAAACTCACACTTCTTGAGATTTGCTAGCAACTAGTGCTTCTTCAATGTTTCCAACACCTGCGTCAAATGTGATTTATGCTCCTCCCAGGTAGCACTATATACCAGTATATCATTTGAATAGACAATAACAAATGAATCTATAACGTAGCACATCATTCATTAATCTCATAAATGTCGCTGGTGCATTACATAGGCCAATGGCATGACTAACCACTCTTACAAACCTTGCCTGGTTTTCAAGACTATTTTCCAGGTATCTTCTTCTTTAACTCGAACCTGGTGATATCCAGACTTCAAGTCCAGCTTGGTGAAGTATTTTGCTTTCTGCAACTGATCCAACAAATCATCTATCCTGGGAAGGGGGTATCTGTTCTTGAGCTTGATTTTGTTCAACTCCTTGTAATCTTTACACATCCACCAAGTTCCATCCTTCTTTGGCACAATGATGATGGGTGACCCACATGATGATGTGCTCGGTCAAATAACACCATGTTCCAATAGTTGCTACAAATGTTTTTTCACATCACTTGCTTCTATAATAGACTGCCTGTACAACCCAATATTTGGCAATGGGGAGTTTGGCAATAGCTGGATCTCATGCTCCACTTCTCTCTTAGGTGGTAACCCTTTAGGCTCTCGAAACACATCCTTGTATGCCTGTAACAACTCCTCCAATTGTTGTTTCTGTTTCTTAGTACACCCCTCCAGGGATGCCTTGCCTCTTATTGACTCCTCTTCAGACTGACTTTCTCTTAAAAACAATAAAACATATTTCTTGCTGGAAATAATCAATTTCTTGGCTTGGTTGGCACTTACCAGTGAGATTTTCGACTTGCCTTTGTGCACGTTGATGATGAACGATTTTCCATCTTTGACGATCCGATACTAGTTGGCTCTCCTCATGAATATTGCATCACGCATGTACATGTATGGAATCCCAAACACGACTCCACATACATCAAGGGGAACTACATCTAGTTCTACTTCATCAATAAAATCAGCACTTGTAGCAAATCTAATTTTGCACTGTTTTTTTTACCTTCAGCTGTGCATCCTTATTTACCCATCCCAGTGGATATTGGTTTGGATGATCACGAACATGCAACACCAACTTCTTGACCAGCTCTTCTGCAATGAGATTCGCTTGCGATCCTGAGTCGAACAAAGCATCAATCTTTGTCTTCTTGACCTATATCTTTATATGGAAGAGTTTGGTCATTTCTTTCTTTTCCTATTACTGAAGGCCACTTAGATTCACCTCCTTTTGCACTGACGTACAAACGATCTTCTCATCCACATCCACGCTGCTTTCAGCTTGGTTGCTCGGATACGTGGCCATGAGATTTTTCTTCTTGTTCTTCGGGTTTAGCTCTGGATGCAAATTCCGACACTTCTCCTTTGTATGGCCATCGATGTTGCAGTTGTTGCTAGGATCTTTTCACTGGTGTGCTGTGACTGTCGTCTTTTTATCTTTTCCCCCTTTTTGCTTCTTCTTCCCCTCCTCAAAAGCTTCATGTTGCTCCTTTTGCTTTGATCCACTTGATTGTGCTCTTTTCAGGGCTATGTTCTCCAGGTATTGTGCTTGTACACAAGCCTCGTCCACCAATTTGGGCTTGAACAACATCACTTGCTCATGTAGATGGCGGTGCAGACCTCCCAAATACTTGAGGAGTACATCTGGGTTCTTTGGAGAGATACCCAACATTATGGCCATCTTTCTGAATTCCGTGGTGTACTCTTGCACGCTTTGGCCCGACTTTTGCTCAAAGTAATGCCACCAGATCCACTGGTCCTCCACGTACCTAATGGGGATAAAACTGTGACTTAATGAGGGTTTTGAAATCTTTCCACTTGGTCACTGGAGGTTCAACCCCCAACCTCAGGGTTTCCGTGTGGCTCTCCCACCAAGCCAGTGCATGGCCCTCCAATTTCAGTCACGCAAATGAGATTTTCTGTCCTTCCTCAATTTGATGGACGCTGAAATAAACTTCCAGTTGTTGCAATTGATGGTTCAGCTTCAGAGTGTCGATCTTGCCATGGTATCGCTTGATATCGACTTTTGTTTCCATTTTAAATTGGCACTGATTCATGGCACTTGAACCGGGTTGATTTTTTCCAGATTCTTTCTTCGACTGGTTCTCTGTTTCTCCTTGATCTTTGATCCCCGTTCAGATTTGACCTCTGCATTCGAACCCCCATCTTCTCCAAATATCCCCAGCTTGCTATTCAAGTCCGCCATGACGAGGATTACATTGCAGTTGTTATCTGCGACGTGTTGTTCCAACCGCGTAAACATCACCTTTGTAGGATCATGAGGTTCGTTTACAAATTCGTCAGCCATGATTAGGGTTTTACGATTTTCGGCCTCGTCGGTCTAGATCCCTGCAATCTTCACAAAATACCAAAAGAAACTTGCTCTAATACCAAATGATCCGTAAACTACTGTGCATATTCCACTGGACAGTTCATCACAACAAATCTGAAAATATTATATTAAAAAAATATGAGATTCTACACTATTACAATTTTATTAAATTTTAAGATCTGTAGATTTAACTGTAATTAGTGCATGCATGCGAATGGAAATCATGCAAAAAAATATAGAACAACAAAATAAACTCACGCGCAAATATAAGACAAAATATGCTTTGGGAAACCCTTTAAGGAGAAAACCCAATTGGAACGTGAAGCCGCTTCGGTGTCTTTCTCTGTCTAGAAATATGGCTGCAGGTACAAAGAAGTAAGGCATGTGGTCCGTGGGCTGCTACAGTGCACAAATCCTCTCTGTATGTTCTACCTCCTATCTCTCCTGACTATCTTTGCTCAACTGTGGAACAAAATGCTCGCGAAAGAATGGAATACCTCTTCCTCCTAGTGGCCTGATTATAACAGAACTTGATAGTCTACTAGTGGTTAATTTTAACTACATCAACTCTTAAGTAGAGTTACAATATACACTCTTCTAGAGTCTTTTACATCATAAACATGCAGCTAGGCCTTTTAACATGAATAATGGGGGCTGACGCGACAACCCCCCGAATTATAGGTGTGAAAAAAGGAAGGCCAACTTCTGAGTGGCATAACTTTTGCATATGGACTCCAATCGACGCGCTTCTTGCATAGTTGGAAAGATTTCTGTGTAGAACAACATGAAATGGTGTGGCACTAAAGCATCAAAGTATTTCGCCCAAAAAACGTTGTTTGATGCATCAAAATGCTCTTGGAAGGTTTCAGAACCTGTTTTGCCAAACCAGGTCCCATCGGTAAAAAGGTCCCATGGGCCGATTCCTCCAATTTTTCCACTCTAAATGCCTTGAGATGGATGGCAAATAATATAGTGATCCAATCTGGATCACACCTCCCCATTTTGGGAGGCTTTTGGTCCCTAAAAGCTCTTACTAAATGAGGTGGGGAAATTTTTCCTCCACCTTCTCTCTAGTGTAACATTTAGCTTTGCTTGGAAGTTGTCCCTTCCACCCAAATCGCCAAAGGTCATCTTACTGCTCAAACTAGCAGGGGACCTAGGGGTGATCCCTAGAGGGGAAATGCTTGGCCAAGGGCAACAAATGGAGACTTAGCCCACTGTCAACTCAGCTAAGGCTCCTTTCTTTTTACAGACTTTCACCGATGGGAGACCCAATATGTATGGAATCACTAATGAATGATAAGTCAATGGATATGAGTGACCTAAACCCTTTCCTAGAAAATATTGAAGGATAGAGCTGGCTTGCTTTCTAAGCAAGGTACTACGTATTTCTAGGGAAAGGAAGAGAGGATTTTGAGGGTTAGGTTTATGGAAGCAGGCTTGTGAATGACTTCCCCAATCCCTAAAATCCTTGTTAGAATTGGTATCCCGGATGGTTCTTGAAGAATGGTCTTTTGAAGGAGCGGGACCACAAGGGGCCAAGTGGACCTGGTCTAGGATATGAGGAAGGTATGAAGCAACCAATGATATTCTTACCCTAGACAAGGTGGGGAAAGGATCAAGAGAAGAATTTCACTTGAAGATGTTGTCTTGACCCTATGAGGTACTAGCCTTGGGGATGGCAGGGCAAGTTTTGATCCCAAAGCTAGGGCTTGACTTTTCTTCCAACTCCACCGTCGGAATGACTTCAAAATTGGAGGAGGGCAAGAGGAAAAGCCAACGTAGGAGACCCTAGGAGATCAATTTTTTTTTATGGCTAGCTTGCCGGGAAATTGATGCCCTAGTCACCCCAATGTGGTGAGTCCCAAAAGAATGCGAGAAAATGTGGATTTTAGTGACCACCCTTGGTAGATCAGTGCCTTAATCTTTGGGAGAATGGAGTCTATGTTGAGTAAGAGTAGGATTTCTTGGTTCCTTGTTAAGGAGGCCTCAAGATCACTTCGTTTGCCTTCTAGGTCAAGAAGAAGCAACCCTGCAGCTTTTATACTTCGATGTGCAAGAGAAATGGCTTGTCAAGGTCAAATTTTAGCCCTAGGAGATTTCGCTCCTATGTGGCAAATACATTGAATGAAATGCTATAATAGAGACAAATTCTACAATATTAAGCAGTAAATGCATGCAACAATTATGCTCTAGAACAACAAAAATCCGAGTCCAACATATATGACAAAAGTAAACAAGAATAACATCAAAACATGTGCTTACATGTAATAGAGTATATCCAACCATTCACAATTGACAATAAAGAAGCTCCAAGAGAAGATAGACCAATATCCATACATCAAAACTCATCCATAAATCTCCAATTCATCCTTAGAAAAAGTGCGAAAATCTCAAGAGAGATAAGAGATCCAAAACCAAAGTGATGATGAGAAATGAACTCATCTCACTCCTATTTATACACAACTTAGGAGTTCGAATTAGCCTCCTTGGCCTACATAAGCCCCAAAAATAAAATAATGTGCTAATAATACAACTTTTGGTGACAAGCCCACCAAACTAGCTCATAAATGAAAAAGTAAGCCTCTCAAGAGGTCAAATAATAATCTATACATGGGCCCTCTAAGAGGCCCAATGAGGTCCATGGGTGCTACAATGAAGAATAGGACCCTCAAAAGCAGTGGGCAAGGGGCTGACCGCTTGCAATAATTTGTGGTGCTCCAAATGACATGTGGGGGCACACAAGTGTCCTCATGGGTCTCCAAACAAATCGAAAATGCCTGTAGATCACTTGTAAGGGCTAAGATGATGGTGTAGGTGATGCCACATCATTGTGCAAGTCTTGGATCATCTGCCAAGTGTATGGTGTAGATCTGGGGCCAGCTGGGCATGATGGATCAGGTGCATCCTCTTCGTCCAATAAGTGAACCACGAACAATCTTTGAATGGCTGTGGGGATCCATGGAGTGCAATCTGTTGTTGTGGAGGCCCATGGCTCTCAATGCTCATCCTACATGTGCTAATGTAGCCTTCTAGAGGATTAGGACCCCGTATAGGGAGACCAAACCCAAATGGAAACCATTTGCAATCCTGCATAAGATCCAATTCATCCCCTAAGCTTCTAGTACAACAAGTCATTAGAGAAATTGAGTAAATGAGCTTACCTAACCATGGACCACAGGTGGGGACTTCATAATGGCCTTCCCTTCCATAATGGGCTTCGGGATGTGCCAATGTCTCCTAAACTCCAAATGGGGTTAACCAAGTGCCCTATTAGGTGGTTTCTACTTCTAAAGGGGATAATATAGTCAAGGTACATCCTTCAAAAGGTGGTGGCATGTGGCAGATAGGTGAATGAAGTAGGGAATGAGAAGGGGCAACCCTGGGTCACATGCTGGGGTACAAGGGTAGCTGATAAGAGGGAATCCCACACTTGGGTTTATAATGTATAGGAGGGAGAAATCGTGGTACATGAGGTGCCCCGACCTTGATTTTTCCACCCTTCTTTTATGCCTTTTGCCTTTTTTTATGATTTTCTTTGATTGATTGCTTGGGGCTCAAGGGGTTAGGGCATGATGTGTAAGATATAGTAGTGGAATCCCCCTTTTAAGGTGGGGCGGTTCATCGCCCACCAGGGGTTGGGACAATCATGGGTTCCTATATGATGAAGAAGGCTCATAGAACTTGTAGGAACTAGGGTGATGGCCATGATGATGGGGTAGAGCTCATGTATTGGCTTTTGCCCACGTGCTAAAATGTTTTTGTCCCAACCATCTTTTGCATTTTGTGGTACTTTTCTTGTTGAATGTGGCCATAAATGCTTTTAGTTTCTTTTTAGCTGCATCAACCTCTGGGCTTCATTCCAGGCCATGACCCAAGGTGTGGGCAAGGGAAAGGGGCAAGATAACCCTATGTGGACCCAATGGAGGGATGTGGACCCAAGCAGGAAAAATGATGGATGGGGCAATAATGGATGAAAAGAGGGTAATATAAGCGGATAAGGGAGTGGAACCACACAACCAAAATCAGGGTTTCCTGTGAAGTACCATCCTTGGAACCTATTGGTTAATAAAAGAGATCCCACAGGACTAGAACCCAAGGATAATTCCTAAAAGGGGTCTAGGGGATAGAAGCATAGACCTAGCCCATTCTTTCCGTCGAATCCCCCCATTAGTCCATGCCCAGAAGTGTCCTTGATAATCAAACTACAATACTCAATTTCAAAATGACAAGGCATACCTTTAGAATTGGGAGGCCCACCTTCAAACATACGATCATGGCAGATGGACGAGGGACCACATGGCTGGTTTAGGTGGCGGAGAAGATGGCACAATGAGCTAGTTGGTGGTTGCAAGGGGTTGTTGGTTGCTGGCTGAGGACTATCTTGGAGAAATTTTTTCTCCTAGGGATATCACCCACAAAGTTGTGGGTAACATCGCTCCAACTGGGATGTTGTGATCTCTCGAAGAAGTGGGCGAAGCTACTCAAACGAGGTCACGAGAAATCCAACAATCTCTTGATTACCGTAGACTTGTCACCTGCACATATAATAAATGGAAAGAAACATGGGGCAACATGCTTTCTCGGTGTCTCATGATCGCACATGCTAATATGTTAGGCGATAAAATCAATAGGAAGATAAAAATGTGCAAATTTAATCTAAGTGCAACTAATCTGCCATGAGAAATATCATATGCCATTAGTTCTAATGCGAAAATCAACATGCAATGCATCCTACTCTACCATGCATATGATAAAATGTCAAGTCTCAAGGAAGGAGGTGATACAACTTAAATTTTATTAGCTCAGGCCAAAGTTCGTTGTTAAGTTTAGCAATGTAGTAATAGTCATCCCCAACCCTTCCATGGATCCTGACTGGCACGGGATCTTTACGCACCAAGACTAAATCACCAACCTTATATTCTTTCTTAGGCTTCCACTTCTTGCTTGTTTGAGAGATTGGCCGCTTGAGGATTCATGCTTCTTGGGGAGGGAGGATATGGGAAGGTTTCTTGACCTCAAATGTCTCATAGTATGGTCCAGGATTGACCACATGTGGCAAATAAGCAGGTTCCCTATAAAGGATATAAGGGGTTCCATCAGATTGCGGGATGGTCTTGGTTACCGTAGACCTGTCACCTGCACATGTAATAAATGAAAAGAAACACGGGGCAACATGCTTTCTCGGTGTCTCATGATTGCACATGCTAATATGTTAGGCCATAAAATCAACAGAAAGATAAAAATGTGCAAATTTAATCTTAAGTGCAGCGAATCTACCATGAGAAATATCATATGCCATTAGTTCTAATGTCAAAATCAACATGCAATGCGTCCTACTCTACCATGCATATGATACAATGTCAAGTCTCAAGGAAGGAGGTGATACGACTTAATTTTACTGGCTCAGGCCAAAGTTCGTCATTAAGTTTAGCAATGTAGTAATAGTCATCCCCAACCCTTCCATGGATCCTGACTGACATGAGATCTTTATCCACCAAGACTAAGTCCCCAACCTTATATTCTTTCTTAGGCTTCCACTTCTTTCTTGTTTGAGAGATTGGTCGCTTGAGGATTCAAACTTCTTGGGTAGGGAGGATATGGGAAGGTTTCTCAACCTCAGATGTCTCATAGTATGGTCTAGGCTTGATCACATGCGACAAATAAGCAGGTTCCCTATAAAGGATAAAAGGGGTGCCATCAGATTGTGGGATGGATGCGTATGATAAATTGTTAAATTATGGAATGTTCTATGCTTAGAGCAGTTTACTTATTTTTCTTCTTATTACCCACAAATTAGCAATCACATATACATAAAGTAAAGTGCAAATAGAACATTAAATGATTGACAGAAAACAAGCCAAGACAAGAGACACAAGATGTGGTGGCTAGCCAGGGACAAACCCCAAATGCGGGGAAACCCTTTGATCAAATCTTCTTTTATCTTCAATAGTTCAGCAGAGAGAAATAGTACAAAATCTGATTTCTGTAATTTTATATCAGCGACAACAAACCCTAGATCAACAAAGTCAAACTTGGTCAAAATAGTTGAAATCGACCTTCAATATGCTTGGTCAATTTCCGGTCAACTTGTCCTCGAACAGCCTGAAGAAACAACCCTTGAACAACCCCAAAAGTACAGTGAATTTGTAGATTTCTGAAGTCAACTTGCAGCCCTAAATTAGGGCAATCAACACCGGTCAAACCAGAGGTCAGATCACCTTGTCTTTCTTGCCAAAAATTGTGGCCTGCCTAGGAGAGGCAACCACACCCAATCCGCACTTCTGGATGGTCAATGCTTGGTCAATGCTGGTCAAAGAGATGACCTGCTACCCTAGCGTCCTTCTTTTTGTGTCTTCCTTGCCCTAGGACGCCTTCCTTTCAGCCACACGTGTGAGAGAGAGAGGCTCCTTTTATGCGTAGGAGAGAGAGAGAGGCTCCTTTATGCGTAGGAGAGAGAGAGAGAGAAGATGAGTGAATGAAGTGTCCAAATGAGGAGGCTCCTTGTATTTATATGCAAACGTTGAGGGTGAATAGATGTGACTGTTGGGCTTCTGAGCCTACATAAGTTTGCTGGCCGACCTTGACAATTTGTTCATAATCAAAATAAATTCATATCTCCATAAATGCTTTTCAAAATCGGATGATCTTTAGATCAATCCTACACCTCTTGATGAGAGGAATCTAGGAAAAATATCAGAAGCCATAAATAAGGTGATCCACATGGAGTTTGGCCCTAGTTGCCAATTTTAACATTACCTCTCAACTAGGGAGAACTTCATCTGCAATCCGTCGGACTGTCGTTGATCAAGGCTTTGAAGTGCTGAAACCAGGAGAACACTTCATCCTTCTTCTTCAAGAAGAATATCCAAGTCTTGCGAGAATAATCATCTGTAAAAGTGAGGTAATATGAATATCCTCCCAAGGAGTTCACAGGCATCATACCAGATATGTCTGAGTGAACCAACTGCAATATATTGGAGGTCTTGCTTTGGCTTGAGGGGAATGGTTTCCTTTTGACCTTTCCTTCGGCACGTCTCGGACATACACCTTGCTCTACTCGGAACTCGGGCATCCCTGTCATCATTTGTCTCACATCGGGTAGAGCTTTATAATGAAGGTGAGCAAACCTTTGATGCCATAGTTCGAACTGAAGAGATGTGTCACAAGACATGACACCCAACGGACTTCCTCCGACCTGATATTATGAATCAACTTGAAACCCAAGAGTGAAAGCATCTTTAAAGTTATTTTTCCATGCACGTACCTTGCGATCATTGAAGGCCACCTTGTAGTCTTTGTCTTCCATTGCCAAAATGGACACTAGGTTCTTTTTGAGATCAGGTACATATAATACATCTTGTAAATGGATTGTATTTCCCTGATTCAATTGAAGAGTGACATTTCCTACGCCTTTCACGGGATATTTTGAATTATCTCCAAGAACAATTTCCAGGTTGGTTTCCTTCTCTACCAGATTAGAGAGAGCTTCTTTGTAACCAGTGAAGTGCCTTGAGGCACCACCATCAATAAGCCAATTTCCCAGTGAGTCCAGGGGAGCAGTAGTAGAGAGAGCCGCTGGAAGATAATATTCATCTTGCTTATTGTTAACAGTGTTAGATTCATACCTGGAGTTTCTTGCCTTCTTGAAGGGTTGTCCTCTTCCTTGATTTCCGGCATTTCTTTTGCCTCTGCCATTTGACTTGCCATTCCTTTGATTGCCTTGAGAGGGATTTTGATCATTGTCCCGGTGTGAGTCCCTTTTATCAGGGCACTCCTTTGCACAGTGACCCGTTTTATTGCAATTGTAACATCGTCCTTTTCTTCCACCCTTTGGTCCAATCTTTCCTTTGAATTTAGACCTGGAATTGTTTCTTCTTTGCTTTGACTTCTCCCTTGGTCCATTTGTTCCTAGCAGTAGCGGATGCATTTGATGGAGGCTCAACAATTCCACCTCTCACATGATCCAACACTTTCTGTTCTTCTAATGTTAGATCGAGAGACATCTTCCATCTGTGATAGTCAGACTTCTCACGAAGTTTGTCTTCAGCAGGGAAGTGTGTTAAGGACCCCATGATTTCTTTAAGATAGCCTTGCCAACTTTCTTTTCGGTGATTGCTCTTGCTCTTGCTCTTGGGCTTTGTCTTCACCTTAGTTTTGATACCATGTTAAATTATGGAATTTTCTAGCAGTTTACTTATTTTTCTTCTTATTACCCACAGATTAGCAATCCATATACATAAAGTAAAGTGCAGATAGAACATTAAATGATCGATAGAAAACAAACCGAGACAAGAGACACAAGATGTGCTGGCTAGCCAGGGACAAACCCCAAATGCGGGGAACCCTTTGATCAAATCTTCTTTTATCTTCAATAGTTCAGCAGAGAGAAATAGTGCAAAATCTGATTTCTATAATTTTATATTAGTAGTAGCAAACCCTAGATCAGCAAAGTCAAACTTGGTCAAACTAGTTGAAATTGACCTTCAATATACTTGGTCAATTTCTAGTCAACTTGTCCTCAAATAGCCTGAAGAAACAACCCTTGAACAACCCCAAAAATACTATCAATTTGCAGATTTTGAAGTCAACTTGCAGCCCTAAACTAGGGCAGTCAATACCGGTCAAACCAGAGGTCAGATCACCTCGGTTTTCGTGCCAAAAATTGCGGCCTACCTAGGAGAGGCAACCACACCCAATCCGCACTTCTGGATGGTCAATGCTTGGTCAACACTGGTCAAAGAGATGACCTGCTGCCCTAGCGTCCTTCTTTCTGCGTCTTCCTTGCCCTAGGACGTCTTCCTTTCAGCCACACGTGTGAGAGAGAGAGAGAGGATCTTTTTATGCGTAGGAGAGAGAGAGAGAAGATGAGTGAATGAATTGTCCAAATGAGGAGGAGGCTCCTTGTATTTATATGTAAATGTTGAGGGTGAATAGATGTGATTGTTGGGCTTCTGAGCCTACATAAGTTTGCTGGTCGACCTTGACAATTTGTCCATAATCAAAATAAATTTGTATCTCCATAAATACTTATCAGAATCAGATGATCTTTAGATCAATCCTACACCTCTCGATGAGAGGAAAAATATCAGAAGTCATAAATAAGGTGTTCCACATGGAGTTTGGCCCTAGTTGCCAATTTTAACATAAATCCATTTGAACATGCCCCCCAACGGTAGCTCCCCATTTCCTGGATAACAACATCCCGCACACATCGAGAATATCGGTAACAATAACATCGATGAGGGATATATCAGGATTCCTAGCTAAAGAGGCCTTAAGGTCTTTGATGATGCCTTCCACTTCCACAGGTTTGGAATTAAAACCACACACCCTTTTATATGGTCGAGTGATGCTGAGACCCAATTGCTTCATAACAGTGAAAGGCATGATATTGGCAGAAGCACCTGAGTCTAGCATACAATTGTGTAAGAAGAGGTCATTGATAGCCAAAGTAAGCAAGAATGGTTCATGCCCAGGGTTTCGGTCAGGAATATGAATGTTTTGCAATTCTTCAAGTAATTCTTCATCTTGAATTCCCAGGGACTTCTTAAGTTGTTGTTGTTGCTCGGGAAGCTTAGCAATCTCCTTTAGGGGAACAGGTATAGTCATCTTTCCTACGACAACCCCTATGTCAATGTCAAGTTTAATTTCCTTCCCCTTTTCCTTCTTCCTGTATTCTTTCCTAGGAGGATCCTTTTTTTGATTGACCTTTGTTGGGGGATCCTTCTTGGGAGGAACTTTGGGGATGGACTCTTTAGGAGGGGCTTGCTTAGGTGATGGATCTTTCTTAGGTGATTCCTTAGGAGGAGAGGGGTCTTTGTTCTTCTCCTTTCAGAAATATTGGATCCCTTTGAATCTTCCTTCGCTATCGGCATTAAGAATGGATTCTTCCTTTTCTTCCTTAAGGGTGACCTCAC
Source organism: Pinus tabuliformis (assembly GCA_031772625.1). Lineage (NCBI taxonomy): Eukaryota > Viridiplantae > Streptophyta > Pinopsida > Pinales > Pinaceae > Pinus > Pinus tabuliformis. Next base: position 1,543,740,626 of record CM062817.1, on the reverse strand, counting down.
TAATGGGAGGATGCGTGTATGATCCTCCTAGCAAAATGTTGAAGACATCAACTTCCACAAGATTGGCTTGCTCATCTGTTTGTTCATCCTCACTTTCATCCTCTTCACTCTCCTCATCATTAGATGAAGAATTTGGCTCAACAACATTAGTTGGGGCCAATGTGTTTGGGATTTGAGAAGAGCTTGACCTATCTTCTTCATTTTGCTTTTTGGGAAAAGGCTTTCCTTTAGGGATGTAACTCGGTTTTTGGGCCCTTTCTAAGGTGGTGATTTTATTCATGATAACCCTGTCACGTGCATTGGCTTCTTCGGTGAATCTTTCCATCCTTTTGAGAATAACGAGGAGAGTTGATTCATGTTCATCTTTGGACTTCTCCTTGGTTTCAAATTTGGCTCTAGGGTGGTCATATATGTCAACCTTTGAAATTCACAGGTTTTCTTCAACTTCCATTGCCATTTCCTTAGCCTCGACCAAAGTGGATGGTTTCTTATCCCTCAACACATAGGTGAGGTGGCCACCCACGACTTTTATGAATTTGTCAAGAATATTGGATTCAAATGGCTTCAAATGATCAGGTATATCTTTGACTACCCTATCAAACTTTTGAATGAATTCTCGCACATCTTCCCTTCCCTTGGTTATTTGGTAGAACTTTTCAATGTTGAAGGTCCCTTGGGCATTGCATGACCACCTTTTCATGAATAGTTCCTCAAATTCATCAGAGTCCTTTATGCATCTAGGGGGAAGGCTAAGATACCAATCTCTTGCTTGTCCCTCAAGTGATAAGGCAAAAAACATCATGATCCTATCTTCATCAAATATCATTCTAGGGGACAACTACCAGTAGAATTCTTCAATAAAACCATGGGCAGTCCAAGTAGCATCCCCTTTGAATTTGGGCAACCATTAGTTAAATTTTTTAGGTAATGGCTTGGGATCGTTACTTAATTTCAAAGGGGCAAAGACACTAACCAAGTGTCTTTCACTCTTGGTCATCTTGGGTTGATCCCTTTCGGAGTCGGTGCTTGAAGTAGATGCCATCTTTGGAGATGTATCACTGACCTTCTCGAATTCGGGGAAAAGGGAGGTTCCAACAGGTGATGGAGTTCACTTTCCCCTTTTTGCAGCAACCCTAGTTAAAGGAGGAATGTTGTCGCCTTCAAGTAAACTAGGGGATTGGACAATGAGTGGAGTCGCCAGAGGAATATTTATAAATGTCGTCAATGAACCGATTCCTCAATGATTCACTAGGGAGGTGGCCCTGCTTCCTTCCCTACAACGATGCGAAAATGTTACCGCTCAAACTAGCTGGGGACCTAAGGGGGATCCCTAAAGGGAAAATGCTAGACCAAGGGCAACAAATGGAGACTTATCCCACTGTCACCTCAGCTAAGGCTCCCTCCTGTTTACAGACTTTCACCGATGGGAGGAGACCCGATATGTATGGAGTCACTAATGAATGATAAGTCAATGGATATGCGTGACCCAAACCCTTTCCTAGAAAAGCTTGAAGAATAGAGCTTGCTTGATTTGTAAGCAAGGTACTATGTATTTCTAGGGAAAGAAAGAGAGGATTTCGAGGGTTAGGTTTATGGGAGTAGGCTTGTGAAGGAGTTTCCCTATCCCTAAAATCCTTGTTAGAATTGGTATCCCGGATGGTTCTTGAAGAGTGGTCTTTTGAAGGAGCGGGACCACACGGGGCCAAGTGGATCCAGTCTAGGATATGAAGCAACCAATGATATTCTTACCCTATACAAGGTGGGGAACATGATCAAGAGAAGAATTTCACTTGAATATGTTGTCTTGACCCTATGAGGTACTAGCCTTGGGGATGGTAGGGCAAGTTTTGATCCCGAAGCTAGGGCTTGACTTTTCTTCCAACTCCACCGTCGGAATGGCTTCAAAATTGGAGGAGGGCAAGAGGAAAGGCCAGCACAGGAGACCCTAGGAGATCAATTTTTTTTGATGGCTAGCTTGCCGGGAAATTGATGCCCTAGTCACCCCAATGTGGCTAGTCCCGGAAGAATGTGAGAAAATGTGGATTTTAGTGACCACCCTTGGTAGATCAGTGCCTTAATCTTTGGGAGAATGGAGTCTATGTTGAGTAAGAGTAGGATTTCTTGGTTCCCAGTCAAGGAGGCCTCAAGATCACTTTGTTTGCCTTCTAGGTCAAGAAGAAGAAACCCTGTACTTTTATACTTCGATGTGCAAGAGAAATGGCTTGTTAAGGTCAAATTTTACCATTGCTCCTATTACATGGCCCATACATTGCATGAAATGCTATAATATAGACAAATTCTATAATATTAAGCAGTAAATGCATGCAACAACTATGCCCTAGAACAACGAAAATCCCAGTGCAACATATATGACAAAAGTAAACAAGAATAACATCAAAGGCACGTACTTACATGTAATAGAGTATATCTAGCCATTCACAACTGACAATAAAGAAGCTCCAAGAGAAGATAGATTAATATCCATACATCACAATTCATTCATAAATCTCCAATTCATCCTTAGAAAAAGTGCGAAAATATCAAGAGAGATAAGAGATCCAAAACCAAAGTGATGATGAGAAATGAACTCATCTCACTCCTATTTATACATAGCTTAGGAATTCGAATTAGCCTCCTTGGCCTACATAAGCCCCAGAAATAAAATAATGTGTTAATAATACAACTTTTGGTGACAAGCCCACCAAACTAGCTCATAAATGAAAAAGTAAGTCTCTTAAGAGGTCAAATAATAATCTATGCATGTCATAGGGCCCTCTAAGAGGCCTAATGAGGTCCATGGGTGCCATAATGAAGAATAAAACCCTCAAAAGTAGTGGGCAAAGGGTTGGCCCCTTGTAATAACTTGTGGTGCTCCAAATGACATGTGGGGGCACACAAGTGTCCTCATGGGTCTCCAAACAAATCGAAGATGCCTGTAGATCGTCTGCAAGGGCTAGGATGATGGTGTAGGTGATGCCACATCATCGTGCAAGTCCTGGATCATTTGCCAAGTGCATGATGTAGATCTGGGGCAACCTGTGCATGATGGATCAGGTGCATTCTCCTCGTCCAATAAGTGAACCACGAGCAATCTCTGAATGGTTGTGGGGATCCATGGAGTGCAATCTGCTGCTGTGGAGGCCCATGGCTCTCAATGCTCACCCTACATGTGCCAATGTAGCCCTCTAGAGGATTAGGACCCCGTATAGGGAGACTAAACCCAAATGGAAACCATCTGCAATACTGCATAAGATCCAATGCGTCCCCTAACCTTCCATTACCACAAGTGGGGACTTCATAATGCCCTGCCCTTCCATAATGGGCTTCAGGATGTGCCAATGTCTCCTAAACTCCAAATGGGGTTAACCAAGTGCCCTATTAGGTGGTTTCTACTTCGAAAGGGGTTAATATAGTCACGGTACATCCTTCAAAAGGTGGTGGTAGATAGGTGAATGAAGTAGGGAATGCGAAGGGGCAACCCTGGGTCACATGCTGGGGTACAAGGGTAACAGATAAGAGGGAAGCCCACACTTGGGTTTATAATGTATAGGAGGGAGCAATCGTGGTACATGAGGTGCCTCGACCTTGATTTTTCCACCTTTCTTTTGTGCCTTTTGTCATTTTTTATGATTTTCTTTGATTGGCTGCTCGGGGCTCAAGGGTTAGGGCATGATGTGTAAGATATAGTAGTGGAATTCCCCTTTTAAGGTGGCGCCGTTCATCAGCCACGAGGGGTTGGGACAATCATGGGTTCCTATATAATGAAGAAGGCTCATAGAACCTGTAGGAATCAAGGTGATGGCCATGATGATGGAGTAGAGCTCATATATTGGCTTTTGCCCACGTGCTAAAATGTTTTTGCCCTGACCATCTTTTGCATTTTGTGATACTTTTCCTGTTGAATGTGGCCACAAATTCTTTTAGTTTCTTTTCAACTGCATCAACCTCTGGGCTTCATTGCAGGTCATGACCCAAGGTGTGGTAAAGGGGAAGGGGTAAGCTAACCCTATGTGGACCCAATGGAGGGATGTGGACTTAGGCTGGAAAAATGATGGATGGGGCAATAATGGATGAAAATAGGGTAATATAAGCAGATAAGGGAGCGAGACCACGCAACCAAAATTAGGGTTTCCCGTGAAGTACCATCCCTGGAACCAAATGGTCAATAAAAGAGATCCCATGGGACTAGAATCCAATGTTAATTCCTAAAAGGGGTCTAGGGAATAGAAGCATAGACCTAGCCCATTCTTTTCGCCGAATCCCCCCATTAGTCCATGCCTAGAAGTGTCCTTGATAAGCAAACTACAATACTCAATTTCAAAATGACAAGGCATACTTTCAGATTCGGGAGACCCACCTTCAAACATATGATCATGGTAGATGGGCGAGGGATCATATGGCTGTCTCAGGTGGCAGAGAAGATGGCACCATGAGCTAGCTGGTGGCTGCTAGTTGCTGGCTGAGGACCATCTTGCAATTTTTTTTTCTCCTATGGATATTAGCCACAAAGTGGTGGGTAACAGGTCATACTGCCCCTGTCTTGTAGTTCTAGACCTCTTCCGAAAAACTGTATCTTTTGTCAATTCTACTTGAGCATCTGGTTCTAAATCCTCTACAAAAGGTAGGACCTGTTCCTCTTCCTGATCTAGCATGGAATTCTCATAGAGTTCCAAATTCTCTAATTTAACAACTAAGTAAATGCGCATATATGGTGGTAAACTGAGTCAATAGGCATTGTCACCCACTTTTTCCACTATCTCGAAGGTACCATACCTCAAAGCCTTGATTTTCTCACTAGGCCCCTACAACCTCTCTTTGTTCAACTATAGCCATACCCTGTCTCCCACCTTGAATGATTTCTCTATTTTGTGCTGATCATGCTTGACCTTATACTTCTCCTGCGACTTTTGCATTGTTTCTTGTACTTGTAGATGGCTCTGCCTGATCTTCTCTATAATTTTTTCAGCCCTGAAAGCGTCTCCTGTAAGATCTTCCCTTACTCCTTGCGCATATGTAATGTCCAATGGTGAAGGCGACAAATATCCAAAACAAGTTTCAAATGGGGACTTTCCTGTGGAAGTGTGGATTGCTCTGTTGTAAGAATGTTGTATGTATACCAAAATTTTATCCCAGGGCTTCAGATGCTTCTAGTTGTATCCCCTTCGAAGCTGCACCAAAGTCCTGTTGACTACTTTTGTCTGCCCATCTCCTTGTGGATGGAATGCGTTAGATCTCTTCACCTTTGTGTCCATCTTCTCCCACAAATTAGTCCAGAATGCATTGAGAAACCTTATATCCCTGTCTGAAATGATGCTCCTTGGTATCCCAAAGTGCACTCAACCTATCCAAAGAACAAGTTTGCTGCTTCTTGCTCATTGATGGTCTTTTTACAGGGCATCAAAACACACATCTTGCTGAACCATTCAAATACCACGAACAAGTAGTCATGTCCCTTCGCGGTTGTCGGTAAAATTCCCAGAAAGTCCATGGAAATGCCTTCCTAAGGACGAGTAGGTACAGGTAAGGGATGATATAGACCTTGTTCCCTGTTACTAGGCTTGCTGGTTCAACAAAACATGCATCCTCTTATGAACCTAGCTACCTTCTTTTGCATCTTGGACCAATCATACTTATGTAAGTTAGCTACGGTCTTCCCTACACCAAAGTGCCCTGCAACCTTTGAGGTGTGAGCCTCTCTAATCAATTGCAATCGCTCACCTCTAAGAACACACAACTTATCTAGCCTGTAGAGTAAACCATCCTGGAGATGGTAGTTAACGGTGCTATCGCCTTCAGGCACATGACTCTGACTTTGCAACTGCTGATACACCTCCTTGAAGTCCTCATCCTCTAAATATGTCTCTGTGTATGCATCCTGGGTGAATGGGTCCATGTGCATAAGAGTCCCCAAAGCTTTAATCTTTGATATGGGTGGTTGTGAAAGCATGCCGACCAACTTGTTTGTGCTGCCCTTCTTATATTTGATCACCAAATGAATTGCTGTCAAAACCGCATCCACTTGTAATGCCTGGTCTACTGTAGCTTACTATGGTCTTGCAAGTACTGTAGCGACTGGTGATCTATGTGGATTACTGTCTCCTTTCCCATCAAATAATGCTTCCACTTCTTCACAGCTTGCACCATGGCATAGAGCTCCTTGTCATAGGTAGGGTAGTTAAGAACTTCCCCATGAAAAACTCCAGAATGGTAGCACACGGGCCTTCCTCCCTATATCAAGACAACTCCCATAACATACCCACTCGCATTTGTCTCCACTTCGAAGGGTCGCTGCATGTTTGGTAATGCCAGAATTGGTGCTTGACTGATCTTCTTCTTTAGCTTTTTGAAAGCCCTTTGTTGACCTTTTCCCCATTGGACACTGTTACCACTTGTTGTTATGGTGTGGAGCAGTGCTGCTATTGCTTGAAAACAAGGCTATGAATTTCCTCAGGTACTGTGCTGCCCCAATGAAACTCCTGACCTCAGGAACATTAGTAGGCACCGACCATTTCATGATGTCCTCCATCTTGGAAGGATCTATCTTCAGCTCTACTCCACTGATCACATACCCTAGATACACCAAACACTGCTGCACAAACTCGCACTTCTTGAGATTTTCTAGCAGTTGGTGCTTCTTCAATGTTTCCAGCACCTGCGTCAAATGTGACATATGCTCCTCCTAGGTAGCACTATATACCAGTATATCATCCAAATAGACAATAACAAATGAATCTATAAAAGGGCGCAATGCATCATTCATTAATCTCATAAATGTAGCTGGTGCATTACATAGGCCAAATGGCATGACTAACCACTCATACAAACCTTGCCTGGTTTTGAAGGCAGTTTTCCAAGTATCTTCTTCCTTAACTCGAACTTGGTGATATCCAGAATAAGTCTAGCTTGGTGAAGTATTTTGCTTGCTGCAATTGATCCAACAAATCATCTATCCTGGGAAGGGGGTATCTGTTCTTAAGCGTGATTTTGTTCAATGCCCTGTAATCTATACACATCTGCCAAGTCCCATCCTTCTTTGGCACAATGATGATGGGTGACCCACATGGTGATGTGCTCGGTCGAATAACAACCTGTTCGAGCAAATGCTGCAACTGTTTCTTCACCTCACTTGCTTCTATAATAGACTAACTGCACAACCCAATATTTGGTAATGGGGAGTTTGGAAATAGCTGGATCTCATGCTTCACTTCTCTCTTAGGTAGCAACCCTTTAGGCTCTCGGAATACATCCTTGTATCCCTGTAACAATTCCTCCATTTGTTGTTTTTGTTTCTTAGTACACCCCTCCAGGGATGCCTTGCCTCTTATAGACTCCTCTTTAGACTGACTTTCTCTTAAAAACAATAAAACATATTTCTTGCTGCAACTGATCAATTCCTTGGCTTGGTTGGCACTTACCAGTGAGATTTTCGACTTGCCTTTGTGCGCGTTGATGATGAACAATTTCCATCCTTGACGAGCCAATATTGGTTGGCTCTCTTCATGAATATTGCATCACGCATGTACATGTATGGACTCCCAAATGTGACTCCACATACATCAAGGGGATCCACATCTAGATCTATTTCATCAATAAAATCAACACTGATAGCAAATATAATTTTACACTGTTTTGTTTCTTTAGCTCCGCATCCTTATTTACCGATCCTAGTGGATATGGGTTTGGATGATCACGAACTTCCAACCCCATCTTCTTAATCAACCCTACTACAATGAGATTCGCGTGCGATCTTGAGTCAAATAGAGCATCAATATTTGTCTTCTTGACTTGTATCTTTATATGGAAGAGTTTGGTCATTTCTTTCTCTCCTTGTTGCTGAAGGCTACTTAGATTCACCTCCTTTTGCATTGACGTACAAGCAATCTTCTCATCCACGTCTGCACTGTTTTCAACATGGTTGCTCGAATCCGTGGCCATGAGATTCTTCTTCTTGTTATCTTTGTTCTTGTTCTATAGGTTTAGATCTAGATGCAACTTCCAACACTTCTCCTCTATATGGCCATTGGTGTTGCAGTGGTTGCCAGGATCTTTGCATTGGTGTGCTTTGGTTGCTATCTTTTATCTTTTCCACCTTTTTGCTTCCTCTTCTCCCTCCTTAGAAGCTTCCTGTTGCTCCTTTTGCTTCAATCCATTTGATTGTGCTCTTTTTAGTCCTTTGTTCTACAGGAATTGTGCCTGTAAAAAAATGCAAGCCTCGTCCACTGATTTGGGCTTGAACAACATCACTTACTCATGCAGATGGTGGTGTAGACCGCCCAAATACTTGAGAAGTACATCTGTGTTCTTTGGAGAGATACCCAACGTTATAGCCATCTTTCTGAATTTCGTGGTGTTTTCTTACACGTTTTGGCCCGACTTTTGCCTGAAGTAATGCCACTGAATCCACTGGGCTTGCATGTACCCAATGGGATAAAACTGTGACTTGATGAGGGTTTTGAAATTTTCCCACTTTGTCACTAGAGGTTCTCCCTCCAACCTCAGGGTATCCATGTGGCTCTCCCACCAAGCTAGTGCATGACCCTCCAATTTCAGCGGCGTAAATGAGATTTTCTGTCCTTCCTCAATTTGATGGACACTAAAATAAACTTCCAGTTGCTGCGACTAATGGTTCAACTTCAAAGTGTCGATCTCGCCATGGTATGGCTTGATATTGATTTTTGCTTCCATTTTAAACGGGCACTAATTGATGGCTCTCGAACTGGGTTGATCTTTTCCGGATTCTTTCTTTGATTGGTTCTCCTTTTCTCCTTGATCTTCTGATCCCCATTCAAATTTGTTCTCTGCATTCAAACTCCCATCTTCTCCAAATATCCCGACTTGCTATTCAAGGCTGCCATGAGGAGGCTTACATTGCGGTTGATATTTGTGACTTGTTGTTTCAACCGCGTAAACCTCACCTCTGCAGGATCACGAGGTTCGTTTACAGATTCGTCAACCATGATTAGGGTTTTATGATTTTTTACCCCGCCGATCTAGATCACTGCAATCTCCACAAAGTACCCAAAGAAACCTGCTATGATACCAAATGATCGTAAACTGCTGTGGATATTCCACTCGACAGTTCGTCACAACATATTTGATAATATTATATTAAAAATATATATGAGATTCTACAATATTACGGTTTTATTAAACTTTAAGATCTGTATATTTAAGTTTTAACTGTAATTAGTGCATGCATGCAAATGGAAATCATGCAGACAAATAGAGAATGACAAAATAAGCTCACATACACACATAAGACACAAAATATGCTTTGGGAAACCCTTTCGGGAGAATACCCAGCAGAAAGGTAAGGCTGTTTCGCTTTCTTTCTCTGTTTGGAAATGTGGCTGTAGGTACAAAGAAGTAAGACCGGTGGCCTGTGGGTTGCTACAGTGCATAAATCTACTTTGTGTGCTCTACCTCCTATCTCTCCTGGCTATCTTTGCTCAACTTTGGAACAAAATGCTCTTGAAAGAATGGAATGCCTCTTCCTCCTAGTGGCTTGATTATAACACAACTTGGTAGCCTACGAGTGGTTAATTTTGACCACATCAACTCTTAAGTAGAGTTACAATATAGGCTCTTCTAGAGTCTTTTACGTCATAAACATGTGGACAACCCTTTTTCCATGAATAATGGGGGTTGATGCGACATCCTCCCAAATTATACGTTTGAAAACATTAAGGTCAACTTCTGAGTGACATAACTTTTGCATACAGACCTCGATTGACGCGCTTGTTGTGCCATTGGAAAGATTTTTGTGTCTAGAACAACATGAAATAGTGCTGCGCCTAAAGTGACAAAGTTTTACCCCCAAAAAACGTCGTTTGATGCCTCAAAATGCTCTTGGAAGGTTTCGGACTTGGTTTCGCCAAACTGGATCCCACCAGTGAAAATGGTCCCATGAGCTGATTCCTCTAATTTTTCCACTTCGAATGCATCGAGATGGATGCCAAACAATATAATGATCTAATCCAGATCATGTGAGACATCCAAGGTAGAATTCAATGTGAGCTAGCATGTGTGGCTACTCAAGTAAAAGAAGGTGGTCAATTGCCATGTCATCTGTAGATGCCATAACAACCTATGACTCTGTGTAACCACCTCCTAGGATTCTTGAAATGCCTCGACAACCTCCCATGTTTGGCCTAAGGTGGGAATAGTCATGCATATATGAGAGTAAGGCATCCAAATGGGTAAGGGGGGCATCTATGAGTGGTCCATATGGAAAATATGATGATGTGGTGCCCATGTCATCGCTGGACGCATAGTCACAGATCCCAATGCCATGACACATATCCCAATGAAGTACACAAGTAGTAAGAAAAATGGCCGAATACCAATGTTGGTAGATATGGCTAAATAAAGGTACATAAATACCAATGTAGCATCATGAATCCCAATGTAATGTCATAGATCCCGAGGCATGGTACATGGGTCCCAATGCAAGGTATCCACTTATAGTGGTGGGTCTGGCTTCTTGGTGTGCCATTAGGTGGTATACCCTTGGTGATTTCCTCCAACACAACATAATAAAGGTTAATTTTAAGATTTTCCCAAGTTTTACCATGGGGGTGTGAAAATTTCAAGCCCTAGGTGACTAATGTCCTTATGATCTCAATCAAACAAGTAGATTGCTGAAACTAATTAATGCTGAAATTAAATTTCAGACATCATCAATTGCACAATGGGTAGACATTAAACAAAGGAAACATAAAAACTAATTTCACACATACATAGGGAATTACTCTTTCAAATCAACTTTTCATTCCTTTGAAAACTTAACAAGGAAACCTCCACATGTTACCAAGAAAATAGCACTGGACGGATACCAAAAACACCTTGAATTGTGCGAAGCGACTATTGTACAGATGTACAACTAATTTGTGAATTATATGGATGCCTTTCTAGGTTGTTCGTATGGTGCTATCCATACAATTATATAGAAATGATGTATAAGACTGCGCTGCTAGAAACGTCTCTTTCCTAGTTGCCTGATCTCTGTCCCTTTGTTGTTCAGCAACTCAAGCATGAGGAAAGGCTCTAACTTGCCTTGTCTTTATAGTTTTAGTAGATATTCTATTTTTAAGATTTCTCCTAGTCTAAATCATGCGTGAGATATGATTTTAGACTCAACAACTAAATATAAGAGTTTCACTTTTTTTTTTCCCTGAAGTGAGTTTCAAATAGAATTTTCTAAAATATCTCAAACTACTTCTCACACGTTCACACTAGACCTGTGTTGATTTTAGTTAACAATGGTATGTTCTATGCTTAGCACAATTACTTCAATGTTCTTTAGTAGCCCAATGACAATTTCCAATTTAATATTCCAATAGCAATCACATCAACCATAAATCACATTGATAGTAACTGTAGATAGAACATGAATAACAAAAATGCAAAAGACAAGCCAAGACAACAGGACACCAGATTTTGCGGATGCTAGGGAAAAACCCCAAGATGGGGTAAACCCTTTGATTAATTCTTATTATTATTATTTCAAATGTTCAACATAGAGAGAGAGTACAAAAAGTCAAAGTTGACTTGCCAAATCAAAGTCAAAACAACTCTGTCAAATCTGCAGTCAAATTCAGCCCTAACCAGAATGTCAACATTGGTCAAAGTAGTAGCAAAATGTCCTTAAAGCAACTCGGTAATACCTCATTAAACTTGACCTGAACAGGAGGTCAAAGTCAGTGGTAAAACTTGGTCAAACTCTGTCCTGAAGTCTGCGGTCAACCTGCAATTTATCTCTGCAGTCAAAGTGCTCAAAACACCTCGGTTTCTGTGCCAAAGAGTGCGGCCTGCCCAAACAGAAAACTACCCAAAAGATTGAACTCAAAATCTGCTTGGAAAGTCAAAGTCAACGCTGGTCAAACTGCAGGAAAGACTGAAATTTTTGGCCCTGTAATTCTGTTTGAAATTCGTCCTCCTTGCCACACATGTGAGAGAAAGAATATGCCCAATAGTTGTACAAACCAATGAGAGGAGAGAGAAGAATGTGTGAGTGATGATGATGCCAAATGAGGTGAGAGGTCACTTATATTTATACAAGTCGTTGAGGGTGAAGTGACATGTCTCTTGGGCTTCATGAGCCTACATGATGATGTGGCCAACCTTGACAATTTACACGTGTGGGCATAAATTCAAAAACACATTTCTGCTTGTCCAAATTTGATGATCTTTAGATCAATTTTGGTCCTCTCGAAAAGAGGAATTCAATGCAATCATCATCTCCATCAAATGAGCTGTCTAAAGTGGAATTTGGCCCTAGTTGCCAATTTTAACACTCCCTCTCAACTAGGGAGAATTCCACCTGCCAATCCATCTATCATCATCGATCATCATGCCATCCTATCATCATGTACCATCTCTGTATCTCATCTTTGCTCTGCTGAACATTGATATAGATAATGAAGAAGAATCGATCAAGAGTGAGTCACAAGATGTTACTACTCTCTATTGACAAAAATCAGTCTAGAGGTAGAACCTCAATCAGACTTGATCCCATATCAAGTTGTTAAACACCATGCATCCTAGACAAAGGGAATACGACAGTACATGATGCGTCCATTTGTAGCGTTATGGTCCCTATCCACTTTTCCCAACTCATTGGCCAGATGAGAGGTACTTCCCCTGAGTCTTGGATTACATGGGTAGGATGTATGTTGGGGCATCAACAGGAGAAGGTGAACCACTCACTCTGCTCATATGCGATAGAAGAAGGTGAACTACTCATCCTATGCATATATCAATTGTAGTGGAAGGCGAACAACTCACCCTATACACTTGTCATCAATCGTAGGGGAAGGTGAACCACTCACCCTGCACACATGTCAACCATTATGGGGTATCATCGGGGAAGGTGAACCACTCACCCTGTACACAACACACTAATAGGGGAAGGTGAACCACTCACCCTATGGTCGCTCATAGCTCCAAGAAGCACTCCAAGCCCCCAGGAGCTCCCAGAGCTCAATGTCCAACTGAAGCGGGACCCTCATGGGAGGGTCTTTCCACGACTCCAAGTCTCTCACGGAAGGCTAAGAATTTGACCTTCCCTAAGGGCTTCGTGAGGATGTTTGCTACATGCTCATTAGTCCTGATGTGTTGGAGCCTTATTGCTCCTTGTTGTACTATATCCTGGATAAAGTGGTACCTGATATCAATGTGCTTGGAGCGGTCGTGGAACAAGGGATTCTTTGAAAGGTGAATCCCACACTGGTTGTCACAGAAGATCACGGTGGTATCTAACATGTGCTCAAGTAGCTCACTAAAGAGCTTCCTTAACCAAACAACCTCACAATAGGCCATACTAGCTGCAATGTATTCAACCTCGACGGTGCTTAGAGCAACCGATTTCTACTTCCTGCTCATCCAAGAAATTGAAGCAGACCCTAATGAGAAGCAACATCCAAACGTGCTTTTACGATCCACCACATTGCCAGCCCAGTCAACATCAGTATATCCATGTAGCCTCAAATTCCCGACAGTGTATCTCAATCCATATTTGATTGTGCCACAGAGATATCCCAATAGATTCTTAACAACAATCCAATGTATGTGATGTGGCTCAACCATAAATTGACTCAACATATTCACAACAAAGCATATGTTTGGACAAGAGTTTACCAAGAACATCAAGCCCCCCCACAAATTGTCTATATTCATAAGGGTTTGCCAATTCGGGCCCAATAACACTTCCACATAGCTTCTTGAACTTGAGTTCCATTAGAGTAGACACAAACTTGTTGATTTTTGAGTAGCTTGGGAGGTACTCTAAGCCCTAAGGTTTGAGGTTTGGAGGGCAAAGCGCCACAAGCATCACTTGTGGGCTTGGAACCCAAGTATGGGGTTTTGCACCCATCGAGATATGGGCCAAAACCATGAAGAATTTGAGCATGAGAAAATTTGAGGTGATAAAGCTGGTGTGGCGATTCCAACGCTAGCTCTAGAACTTTTATGAATTTTTGAAGTTGACAATTAATTGTTGGATAGACAAGTCATGTCGGCTTGGTCCAAAAGTAATGTCTCTTCATCTAATTCGTAGAGCCCTCTTATGTGTATAAATAAGAGGTGTGTGAGAGTCATTTCTCTCATCCAATGTGCATCCATTCATAAGTAATACACTTCTGAAATAGTTGAATTTGTTTAGGGAGAAGGAGAAGCTTGTAGGGGATTGTTTTTGGGTTAATTTGTCCCTTACAAGGCCGCAGATCTCAATAGCAGGAGGCCGCAGCCCTGTAGGGCAGTTTTGGGTGGTGAATAAGCCTTTTCCTTGTGGTGTCTTCCTTCCACAAGTGAGCCACAGCTAGGAGGAGCTGCTATAGCTAGGCCGCATGCCTATAAAGCTCAGTTCAGGAGGTTGAGGTTCAACAGAAAGCTGTAACCAGGTCTATGTGTGAACAGGAGGCTGTAGGGTAGTATTTGGAAGCCTAGAAGGTGGACATAACAATAGCGTAGGAGAAGGTAAAGTTTGGGAGAAGGCCGTACTGTTTGGGAAGTCTGGAAATGAAGAAAAGAGGATTCTAAAAGGCAGCTAGGAAGCCCTAACCAGTGACCTAAGTACAGAGAATAAACAACAACGCTTGAAGAAGCAGAGGTATGTATTTATGTTGATTTAGGTGCTAGTGGATCAGTCCTAGTGTGTGGACTTTGCAGCCTATGGAAGACATTTGTTGGGGTTGTCTGGGGTGTGAAGAAACCTCAACTAGGAGCAGATTTCACAGTGAAGGATTGGGCATCTTTGGACTGTTGGAGGGCGGCATGTTGATGGCCCAAAGTAGCCCTAGACAAGCAGTCATAACAAGACATTGACAGTTGAAGGTTGGGTGAAGGATTGAGCCTTATGTGTAGCTCTTTGATGGACGAAAGAGGCTACTAGTAGGCAGATTGGAGAGCTTAGGTATTGGCCAGCCTAGAGAGCAGATTAGATCAACTCATGTACACGCAACAAAAGTGACTTGGTGTTAGGTGGCAACCCTCCTAGAGTCTCTATGTGTTGTCCTTTGAAGGACTAAGGGGCAGCTAGAGAGCAGTATGAAAGCGAAGGACCGACATGACAAGATACGACATAGAAGCTGCAACGAAGATTGTCATTGTATCTTGTATACCATAGACTGTTGTATTATTTAGATTGGTTTAATATAACAAAGATTGGGTTGTACATTATTGTACAATATTTGTTAAAAATTGTGTATACTTGTGCATATGTGATTTACTGCTTTATATTTTCCACTGTGCAAAGTAGTTCTTGTTGAGATTCTTGGTTTGGTAGCGTCAAAGATTTTAAGATTCTAACCTAGACCCAAGATCGTGGAAATTCAAAAAGACTTGCACTCCACCATCCCATATCTCGAGCAACTTCACAATGTATTTTCATTGAGAAAGGAAAATCTCACCTGACTTTTGCTAGACCTCCAGGCCTAGGAAGTAGTGCATTAGACCTAGGTCCTTCATTTCGAACTCGAAAGGCATTTCCTTTTTAACCTTTAAGAATAGGTTAGGATCAACATCGCTCCTTGTAAATCCCAACTTCATAAGATAGCTATCAAGCCTTTCATACCAAGCCCTAGGGGCTTGCTTCAATCCATAGAGGGCTTTCTTCAATTTGCATACATGTGTCCGTCGATCTTGAACTTCGAACCCCTGTGGTTGTTCCAAGTAGACTTCCTCCTTAAGCAAGCCATGAAAGAAAACAATCTTAATGTCCATTTGTAGGCTCCATCCTTGAGAGGCAACGAGAGCAATAATATATTGGATAATGGTATATCAGGCAACCGGTGCAAATATCTCATCATAGTCCGCTCATTTTTGAGAGAAGCCTCAAGCAACGAACCTGGCCTTATATTTTTCAACACTTCCATTAGCTCCATGTTTGATTTTGTAAATCCATTTAGAAGTGACCACAGACTTGTCCTTGGGTCTAGGATGTTGAAGGACATGTAACTAGGTTTGGTCTTCATAAATGTACTTTTGATATTTGTATTTATTCAAGAAAAGAATTATTATTTTTATAATACATGTCAATGAGTTTCTTGCTCATTGAAGTAGGTCTAGCACATGTCAAAGTGCTATAGGTGAGTCAAAGAGTCAAAAGAATTATGTTGGAGACCTTAAGGGTATGTTACATTATGTATATTTATGTATAAAAGTCAAAGAAGACACCTCCAAGCAAAGTCAAGTCTCCTCCTAGCAAAGACAACATCAAAAGAAGCAATGGCACGATTAAAAGCACCTATCACAGCAAAGAAAGTCAAGTCGACCAAAAGGAGGGACAATCCTCTATATATAGAGGCTGTCCACTCCTCTAAAAGATAGCGAAGATCATCTTTGAAATCAACGAGCAAGTGCAGTCAAATAAAGGTGGAAAAGTCGAGTTTAAGAGAGCCTCTAGAGCAGCGAAGGAGGAGGAAATATAACCAAAGTATAAAGGATTGTTTTAGGGTGAATTGCAGCCACATGTGCGAGGAATAGAAGAGCCTAACTTCAATCACTAGAACAACAACATTAAAGTTGATCGTCTATCATCATTTGGGCTTCAAACTAGGCCTACTAGGCCTCCTATACAAGCGAAGGAAAAAGGAACCATCGTGTAAGAATTTACAGGGTAAGTTCTTCAGATAGAACACCAAAGGACACTGCTCACAAACAGATCACAAATCAATACACCAGTATTCTTGACGTGGTTAAAACCCTCAAAGAGGGAAACAACCCACGGCCTGAGCCAACGCATTCACTTCAGGCAATTTATTAATAAAAGAATGAAAATTTACATAAGCTTCTCTCATGAACAGTCATCTTACAAATGACCTTCCATGCTCTTTAAATAGAGATCGTGGACCAATTGGGTGTTAAGCCACAGATCAAGTGTCGGCAATAGCGAGGAGAGAATGAATTGTCGGATCATTACATATCGTGACCGCCGGATTGTAAGTTAGAAAAGTACATAGTAAAGAAACACACTTTACCTAACTCTACACTAAACCAAGTTATACTTAACTACTTCCTATGTGTCGAAATATCCTAACATCCCCCCTTAAGAACAACTTGGGATAGGATTGAAGGATGTACAAATATGACACAATAGGAGAAGGAAGGAGGCATTAGAACCTATCCCCCCATAGTGACAACTTCTTGAACTCCAACCATAAATCGAAGTTTAGCAAACTTCGCCTCTATGAGAGCTTTTGTAAAGATGTCTGCAACTTGATTATTGGTTGAACAATATTTCACTTCAAGAACATGGTCATGAATGAGCTTTCTGATGAAGTGCATGCGTAGTTCAATGTGTTTGCTGCACTGCTGTTGGACTGGATCTTTGCATAGTTGAATGGCACTTTGATTATCACACGAAAATGTAGTCGGATGCTGCTGATGAAAGCCAAACTCTGACAGGATCTGACGAAGCCACAGGGCTTCCTTAGTAGCTTCTACGGCGCCATGATACTCTGCTTCTGCTGAAAAAAGAGAAATGGCACTTTGTTTCTTGCAGGCCCATGTAATAGGTCCAAAACCAAGAGTGAAGACCTAACCTACAGTAGACGTCCGATCATCAAGGTCACCAGCCCAATTGGAATTAGTGAAACCAACCAATAGAGGAGATGCTCTTGCACTGTAATGAATCCCAAATTGAACTGTACCTCGAACATAATGAAGTATTCTTTTAGTTGCTTTCCAATGACTTTCATGTGGGTTTTGCATAAACCGAGCAATAAGGCCAACAATAAAGGAAAGGTCGGGACGGGTATGGGTCAGATACAAAAGTTTTCCTACTATAAGATAGCATCAACTTTAGGGGAAGTACAAGTGATTGAAAGTTTGGCTCCAGACTGAAAGGGAGAAGGGGCTGGCTTACAATCTTCCATGCGAAAGTGGCGTAGAAGATCACATGCATACTTGGACTAGGAAAGGGAAATACCTTCTTTGGATTGCAAGACTTAAAGACAAAGAAAATAATACAAGTGTCCTAAGTCTGTCATTTCAAACTGCTTTTTGAGGCTGGACTTCACATGGTTTATAAGGTTGGGATCACTACCAGTAAGGATAAGATCATCAACATAAAGAACAAGAATGATAAGAGACTTACCCACTTTCTTGGTGTAGACAGTATTGTCAGAATGACACCTAGAAAAGCCAGTATCTAAAAGAAAGCTATCCATTTTGGCATACCAAGCCCGAGGGGCTTGCTTGAGACCATAAAGGGATTTCTTAAGCCGACATACAAGGCTGGAGTCTATTTGTATAAATCCAGGAGGTTGTTCCATATAGATTTCTTCATGCAAGTCCCCATGCAAGAAGGCAGATTTAACATCCATCTGATGGACTTCCCATTTGAAAGAGGCAACAAGGGAAAGAACAAGGCAGATAGAGTTTATTTTGGCAATAGGGGAGAAGGTTTTTGTATAGTCAATGCCTTCAACTTGTGAAAAATCCTTAGCAACAAGACGAGCTTTATGTTTATCAACTTTTCCATTTGGTCCATACTTGGTTCTGTAAACCCATTTGCATCTAACAAGTTTTCGTCCCTTTGGAAGAGGAACAAGATCCCATGTATCATTTGCCAATAATGAATGATATTCTTCATCATAGTTGCGTCCCAATCTGGATGGCGAGAAGCTTCTGCAAAGGTGTCAGGATCATAATTCACTGGAGCTTGAGCCAGTAAAGAAGAGGGTCTATTGAACTGAGAACGTGTACGTCGCTGATTTGTAGGATCACCTGCAAGAGCACCTGCTGCATCCCGAGTAGCATGAATCCATTTTGGAAGCTGAGGCGCTGAAGGAGGATCCTGAGAAGGTGGGGGAGGATTGTCATCCTTGCTGTCATCATCTGAAGAAGAAATATTTTCAGAAGTAGAAGGGATGGAGAGAGGTGGCACATCCGCCGAACTAGGCTCATAGGCCGATATATTTTTAGCAAACTTTACATCTCTTCTAATGATAACATTTTTGGACTTAAGTGGAATAAGTCTATATCCTTTAATATCTTCAGAATATCCAACAAAAATACATTTTTCACTCTTAGGTTCTAAAGTTTTATGTTTCTCATCTGGAATATGGGACCATGCTTTACTTCCAAAAACACGAAAGTGACTTACATCTGGTTTAATTGAGCTCCATGCTTGTTCTAGAGTGATATTCTTTAAAACCTTAGTAGGATTGGATTTACTATGTAATTTGCACAGTTAATTGCTTTTGCCTAAAAATTAAGACTAAGTCCTTTAGATTGAAGCATACAATTAGCCATTTCTTCTAAGGTGCGATTCTTCATTTCAGCTACACCATTTTGTTGTGGAGTATATGGAACAATGTGTTGCATTTGAATTCCATGCTCAGTGCAAAAGTTGATGAATTTGTTGTTAATATATTCTCCGCCATTATCAGATCTTAGCTTAAGAATTTGATTTTCAGATTGTTTCTCAACAAGGGCCTTAAAGGCCAAGAACATGTTAAATACTTCTCTTGAGTTTTAAGAAGTATACCAAAGTGCGTTTGGAGAAATCATCAATGAAAGTTAAGAAATACTTGTAGCCAGAGAATAAAACAACTGGAAGTGGACCACATAAATCACTATGCACACGCTGTAAAGGGGTTGAGGCGTGCCAAGAGGCACATTTTTCAAAACTATCTCGATGATGTTTTCCAAGTACATATCCGGAACAAACACCATCTGTGCAAGATACCATAGGAAGACCTGCCACCATATTTTCTTTACATAGATTTTGAAGGGAGCGATAGTTTAAATGACCAAATCGGTCATGCCAAAGTTCGCTCACTTCATCATTATGAGCAACGAATACCGAGGGAAGAGTTGATGACCCAAAGTTGTTAAACTTATACAACCTTGTAGAATCATCAACGATGCCAATAGCTAAATCTGTTTAGGATCTCTTAGGTCCTTAATTACAACATCGTGAGGTGAAAATCCAACGATTTTACCTTCTCACCTGAATGAGTTATCTGATATGCAGATAGAAGGTTGCAGGATAAGGTTGGAACACATAATATATCATTAAATTGACCATTGTCTAGATGAATAGTTCCAGTCCTTACAACACTAAGAGATCTATCATCATGAACATATATATTTTTGGTGTTACAATCATTTAAAGAAGAAAACATGGCTTTGTTTTTGGCCATGTGATAAGAAGCTCTAGAATCAATGAACCACTCATGAGAATGAGAAGAAGAAGATACATTTAGTGCATAACCAGACCAAGATGCTTGACAACCACATGCAGAAAGTGCTATTCTTGAAGTTGAAGAATGATCCAAATGGATGTTATGCTTCTTCATTGCTGCTTCCAAGGCTTCCATCTTCTTAAAGCATTTGGATTCTAAATGGCCATCTCGATTACAAAAGTTGCAATGTCTATCAGTCTTCTTCCCTTTGTTTTTATTTGCCTTATCATTTTGTTGAATTGATTTTTCATTATGTTGAGACTGAAAGTGCTTAGGACCCTTGTTTGGTTTAGGACCATTCTTTTTAGGAAACTGCTTCTTAGGATTGTTTGAATTTGGTTGCTGCTGGGCGGATAAGGTTTTCTTAGAAGAGTTTCCAAGATTAAGAAGACCAAGATGTAAGAGTTTTTCTTGTTCTCTTATTAAAGAATCACAAAAGGCATCAAAGAGGGGGACTTGTAGTCTTGTCCTTGAGAAATAAAGGCTTCTCTAGTAGAATGGAAGGTGGAAACAAACACAGAGTAGGCTGGTCCCAACTTAGTAAGAATGGAATAGATAAGGCTACCATCTTCTTTTTTAACCTTAACACCTTCCAAGAGAAGTCTAAGGGTCTTGAACTTGGACAAAAAATCTTCAATGGAAGAAAAATTATTGGGGTCCAACGTAAGCAACTCATTTTCGAGTTGATGGGCTCTAATTTAATTTTTAATTCCAAAAACTTTAGTGAGTTGTTTCATTGCTTCATTAGGGGTATCAAGTTCTGCGATATGGAATCTAAGGTTTGGAGAAATAGACATCCCTATCAACCCACGTGCTTGATCTTGCCTATTTTTCCATTTGGCTGCCTTAGCTTCATCGTTACGTTTAGTTTCTTGGCCTGAGGCTATTCTGTAAAGACCTTGCTTCTAAGTAAATCCACAATGTAGGACCACCATTGGAAGTAGTTGGTGCTGTCAAGAATAACTTGGCATGGACTTTCCATTTAAACAAAAACTGAAGCTGTAGATGCTGAAACTAAGTGTTCCAATGGAAAGATCTCGAAAAATTAGGTCGATTAAAAAAACGGCTCTGAAAACGACTTCTGGATGAAGAAGTTATGGCTTTTTGAAGAAAAATTGTTGAAGATGCTGACAAAGTGCGTGAATGTGCGAAAGTGAATGATAATGTTATATTTAAAAAATATCCCCCCTGCCCCCCCTTTTCAAACTTAATCTAATTAGCTCACTTAAAAAAAGATTTTATATGACCCATTTTTATAAATAAGTGAAAGTCACTTTTACAATGATACTTTATGAGCTACTCACTAAATTGTAATTTAAATAAAAAATAAAGAGACTTTAGAATTATAAGTGACTCACTTTTTATAATGGGTGAGAGCACTTTTACATAAAGTAACTTTAAAACATAAGTTACATGTGCTTTTTGAAAAATTAATTCAACAAAAAGAAAAACTTGCTTTTTGAAAAATTAATTCAACAAAAAGAAAGACTTGAACCCAAGACCTCTATTCTCATAAAGTAACTTTGGACCAAGTGAGCTAGTTTATAAGGTTAATAATTTTTTGAAAAGAAGAAGGGTTTTTTTTTTTTTTTTTTTAATTAACTCACTGAAGCTTTGGGGTGCATGCTTACTTGAAAAAGCTCTTTTTCCCTATAAAACAAAAAACCACACAACCCAACACGGACATGCAAAAAAAAACCAAACCTTATGGCTTGAAGTTAGCTTTCGCCGGAAACTAAATATTTTATTCATTGTTTCTGATTTTCCGAGATCACACTAAGGGGCGATGAAAAAGAGCATACACATGAGAAAAATCCTTCCTTTTTGTCTTTGATTTGCCCAGATCGCACAGAGTCGCGGGGCAAAGAGCATACGCAGAAATGAAAGGTATAGATCTGGTAATTAAAAAACAGAGAGCTAAATAAACCGAAATAAATAGAGAGATGAATAACTAAAACTGCAAAAAACACTGTATACCTTTAGATCTTAAAAATGACGTACCTAGGGCTTCCGGAAACCTTTTCGTGCGAAACGAAAGGGGTTCCTCATTGGAACAGATGCTCCTAACACAATAGAGCAGTCCTTTCAACCCAAAAGCGGTCAGAAACAATAGATCTAGGAAACGTCAGTCAGATGCAGTTGTACCGACTTCCGATTTGGATCACGAATGGATGCGGCCCTCAAATAGCTCCGATACCATGTAGGATTTTACAAGGTAAGTTCCTTAGATAGAACACCAAAGGACACTGCTCACAAATAGATCACAGATCAATACACCCGTATTCTTAACGTGGTTAAAACCCTCAAAGAGGGAAACAGTCCACGGCTTGAGCCAACGCGGCCACTTCAGGGAATTTATTAATAAAAGAATGAAAATTTACATTAGCTCCTCTCATGAATGGTCACCTTACAAATGACCCTCCATGCTCTTTAAATAGAGATCATGGATCAATCAGGTGTTAAGCCACGGATCAAGTGTCGGTAATATCGATGAGAGTGGACTGTCGGATCACTACATATCGTGACCGTCGGATTGTAAGTTACAAAAGTACACAGTAAAGAAACACACTTTACCTAACTCTACACTAGACCAAGTTATACTTAACTATTTCCTATGTGTCGGAATATCCTAACACATAGAACATCAATAAGAACTCTCACACGTGCAAGTATTAGGGCTGCAGTGCTGTCAACTAAGCCTACCACCATACATCAAGAAGGAACTCAGATGATCAAGAGAAGGCATGAGTATCCTTAGATGAAGGATATCACTAAGTAAAAGTATCTCTTCTAGAAAATCTACTAATTGTGGAAGGAAGAACGAAGTGCTGGAGGAAGGTCGAAGTGCCGGGGGAACGAACCTTATCCTTACTATTAACACCTCTTGTTATTTTAACATTGTGGGCTAACAATCTTATCCTAACTAACAACATCTTTTTAAACCAAACATTGAATGTTGGATGCCTGGTTGCTCAACTGATTAAAATTGTTGCTAGATTTGTTGACTAATCATCTGGCCAGTAATGAAAAAGATTTATTAGAATTCCTCCCTTCTTGAAGAGTCTCATGTTAAAGCTTCAATAAGATATTGGTAGTGAATGAGCATCTTGTCATGTTCCCAGGAAGCTTTATTTGTATGTAATTCCTCTTCCTCACATCTCTAGTATATGCCACCTATATTAATGAAATTTTTTTGCTAGGATTGTTTGCAACATCTATACCTAGCTCTTCTGCGAGAGGAACAACAATAAAAAATCCTAAAGCATCAAGCATTCAAGCATTCAAGTGAGGTTATAGCTTACCAACTAACAAATCAAATAGTTGTATTTTGATGACGTTTGAAAACGTTCGCTGCATAAACCTTTTATTTTCCTGAGAGCTCCATCTGCTAAGGTGATGAGGAAACCTCTGTTAGTATCTGAGCATGCGATCAGGCCTATTGAAATTCTGTAGCTCTGGTGAATTCCTATTCCCATACAAAATCCTGCTGGATTCCTATCTCTGGTTTTCTTTAGGGATTTTTTTTCTCATCTAGGTTTTTTCTATCAACACAACAAACTTCCCCTTTTCTGCATGCAATTTATTAAAAGGAAGATTTTGTTGTTTGGATCATTCTTTCTTTTTGGTACAGTTTGAATTTGGTCTCCGTATAATGATTTAATGTGGTAGGAAGAGACTAAAATTAACTTTCTACATTTGGCCTGAAATTTTATCGAAAAAGAGATCTCATTGTCTGGATTGTTCTTTCTTTCTACGACAAGGCCAAATTTGCCTTTGTATGACATTTTTATGCACCTTGGGTAGTGTGCTTCTACTGTTCAGTCCAAAACTTTCCCAGAAGGTAGATCTTGATGTCTGGAAAATTCTTTTCTTCCGCAGTAGGTCTTGATTTGGTTGTATGAAACTTTTGGCTGACCTCAAAATTTGAGCACAAACAAAAGTATTAAGATTGAACAAATTTAAATTTTTTAAATAGCTTTAATGAGAGTCCTATTGATCGCTTGCCACCTACACCTACCCGTCAGTGAGAAAAGCCTTTAACCCCACAAGGTGTGGTTGGTGGCAAGAACTAAGAGAAGGGATTGTCGCCTATTCCCTAGTCTCTTCGTTTAAGGTATCTCCTAAGTTAGCTAAGGAGGGTGGTCCGTAAATAGAAAACTAAATTAAAAGATGTGAGGTTTCTAGGAGATGTTAGAGTGAAATAGATTACTTTTTGAGATTACAAGCAAATATAATATGAGTAATATGAGTTAAAATCAACTTCAATAACCATTAACACATGAGATAATAATAAACATATGTAAAACCAGTGTCTTCAAAATATTGCTCAAAATAAAATAAGGTGCTTCAAATTGAAACACAAGTAATTCTGAAAAGGAAACAAAAGATGTTAGCAAAATCAATGCAAAATATTAAAATGCTTTCAAGATATATGATCACTTATTAATCCAAAGCATACAAGGAAAGAAAATCTTGCAAAGGAAACCAATTAGAATTCTACTTGCATAATGAAATAATACTTGCCCAAAATATCCAATTCAACACATATTCATAGATGAAAAGTGCAATGACTATTTGCAAGTAAAACAATGAGATGTGTTAATATGAAATGCACTTAAGCTAAAGTTGGATGCAATTATCTTGGTAACTTTTAATCTAGGTGAGAGATCTTCCTCTTGAGCTCTTACCAAAGGGTAAAAATTGGGGTGATTATAAGAAAGAGGAGCCAAAGACATGGTGGTGTCATTAACGAGACCCTTCCCCTGAGTCTTACTAACTAGCGTGTGCTTTCGTTCTTAGAAGGGGACATAACACCTTCATAACTGCAGGGTCACATGCCTTTACCTTACTTCGTATCAATTAGAAAAACTTTCCAAGAAAGTCTTTTTCCTATGATTTCTATCAACCAAGCTTATGCTTGGAGGTTAATTTGTTTAAAATGCAACTAAATTAGAATGCCTACTATGATATGCAAGTGAGATTGTAAGTGCTATGTAAAAGATAGAAATTGCTTCAATTAAATATGCTCCACAAGATTACTTGTATAGTTGCTCAAGTAAACACAAGATGCATAAGCTTCATGAAAAAATTGTGAGTTGCTAAAGATAAATGATGAACCAATAACAAACTAAAGCAAATGAAGCTTGAAATACATATAAACTTTCTCAATGTAAATTGCAAATGCTTTGAAATAAATTTAGATAAGATTGATGCCCACAATAGCTTTGCAAAGGAACTTTAAACTTGAGAAAATAAGATTAACTTGACATAAAAGTAAATAGTTGCTTTGGAAAATAGACTTGTCCAATGCACAATGTTTCAATATACTCAAAATGAAGATATAACAATAAAACATGAATTATTTAGACAAGTGCCAAGCTAAATGTATCAAAGTTTGCTAGAAAATGATAGAAATGCTTGCATAAAGTAAGAGTAAATTGCCTTGCAATTGGAAATGTAAACTTGAAACCTGTAGCAACAATGATAAATGGTGCAAATTAAAAGTATGTAGCAAACTTGAAAAAGAAATGCGATTTGTGTTACTTCCCAATTAGATCATGCATATGTGTGAAAAATGGAAGAAATAGAAATATTAACAATCAATCCACCGATACGCCATTCTCCCTAAATGGAGAAAGAGGATGCCATGGGTAAACCCATGCTCCCATAACAAAAACAAAAATTTTATTATTACGGTGTTACAATGAAGTTAGAGCCTCTTAGAGGGCTGCCCAAGGAGTAATGGAAAGATACAATGTGAGATCTTGAAACAAGAAGGAAATCCCTTCAAGCTATGGGAGCCTCAAGAGGGATGAAATGATTCTACAATTAGAGAATACAAGCTCCAAAATGATGCACGACCTAGCCTCCTTCTCAAACTCTCCTAATTTTGATGACCTCTTTGGAATGAGTCTTGAAGCTTCAGAGGACCTACAAGAAGGATGTTAGGGCTGCAAAACTAAAACCAAAGTTAGTGTGAAAAGAGAGCATGTAAGTGGATGATAATGTTACAAAATAATATACAAAAACTAAATCAAGTGATGGGAAAAGACCCCATCACTTGTCTAGCTTATAAGAAGCTCTTGATTAGCTAGATAAAGAGATGAAAGCACAAGAGTATAAGATGTAGATTTGCTTGAAATAATCGATTTAAGCACAAACTATGTCAAAAGGACCCTTGCAAAACCAACACTTTCAAAAGATAAGCTATTAAGATTCAAATAACGATAGGAGCTCCTTGAAAGCTATGCCAAGAGTGGGTTGGTCTCTTGAAGACTTCCCCTCACGCTTGCTAGTTGATCCAAAATATGACCTCTACAAAACTTCAAATGCACATTAGCTCATATGGATTAAATCAATAAACAATGACAAGAAAACTCTAGAATTTGTATGAAAATAGATAGAGTTGTCTAGCCTAGAGCATATCAAATAACCAATTGCAAATGTAAGATAGCTATACATTCACAACTCTCTAAAAGCATATGAGAAAATGAAATCAAATTAAACACAAGTAGAGAATTATACCATCATTGAGCCAAACACAAACTCCAAGAGAGAAACACCCATGAATGAACCCCAAAGATTTTTTATTCATATAAAGAACAAGTGTACATAGAAGCAGAGCTTTCCCAAGCACAATAGCTCGTTGCAAAAAATACAAAATGAGAGCCCAAGGCTTAATTATATAGGAGAATGGGTTGAAATCCCAATGAAGAACCAAATGCCAAGTGTGATGATGACAATCCCAAAGCTCCATCATGCAAATCGAATTCCCCAGAGATGCCCATGTAATCCTTGAGAGGAGCTAAGTCGTTGTTGAGGAGGGATAAGTGTATGTGGGAGTGGAGTTGTAATATTCCTAATTAGCCATGGCTAATTGGAATATTCGATTTTACTCAATTTTGCTTTCTTTAGCTATTTATAAATAAAAAGGTGAGGAGAGGGGGACATACTTCATGAATAAAGACACTCCCTAGTAGCACAACGTTGTAACTTAAAAGGTGAGCCAAGGGGGGCCAAAGAACCACGTAGAGGAGGGGCCCACGTAGACACTTGGAGTGACTGCATAGATGGTGAGAAACACGTGGCAAGAGGAAAGCTACGTTGGAGGAGGTGAGCCTTGGGATTGAGAGAGGCCAATGCTATAAAGGAGAGAGGGGCTTCCTCATTTTGGCATGCGATTATATGCATTTGAGCTAGTCACTTCGACTTAGAGCACACTGGTTGTTTAGCTAGTCTGCAGCATTGTTTAGTGCATTGAGTGTCTCTGTTCGGAGATCTCACCCTTAGCCCCGGGGGACTTCGAGTGCCTGCTCGGGCAAGGTATTTCCATCAGTATTTTTGCAGTAGTTTCATCAGCATTTTGGTAGGAGGATTGAGCATCTTGGATGATTGCGCAGTCTTGAGAGGGATGACGCAGTTCTTTCTGGCAGGAGTTCTGGATTGAGGTTTTGCAGGGGGATTTGTGCTGGGAGGTTGAGCAGGGGATCAGCCCTTGCATATTGGAGGATTTTGGCTGAGTTTCAGGCAGAGTTGTGGTGGGTTTATTCTAGTAGCAGCTCAGAGTCTTGAGGGATCACGTGGGTCCTCAAGGGGGCGATTTTTGGGGTTAGCGATTTCAGGAAAGCTTTTTAGGTTTTTCTGGGTTTCTTGAGTAGAATCCAATTCCAGAGTTTCATCATTTTCTGAGGAGGGGAACAACCCCAAATCGTCATTTGATTTCCAGCAGCAGCAGCAGCACGACAGTTCTCCAGCAGCTTGGACGCAGTTCAGAGAGAGGCCATTCCTTTGCTATTCTGAGTGTATTTCTTCACTTGCTTTATGGAAGTCGAGGTGCCATCTTTCTGATCACCTCCTGTACTCATTCTATTACTCATTGTAATAAAATGGTTTAGCATTTCTCTCTGCATTCTTGAGTATCTGCTTATACTTCATGCTTATATTATTATATGTTACACCACTGTTATTTTTATCATTTTGAGCTTCCCAGTTATTATATCATTTATACGTATTTGGTTGGAGATTACTGGGGTTTGAGGAATATCTCGGAAACGTATATTACAGTGGTATCAGAGCATAGATCTGGCTTAGCCTGTGGAGCTAGCAATCTATGACACCGAGGGAAAAGCCCTATATCTGTTACAGAGGTAGGAGATATAGAGACGCTGGGCATAGGTTGGAGAACACCTACGGAGAGGGAGATTGTGTTCCGGTGGTGGACGCAGAATAGGAGGAGCCTGTGGTGGACGCAGGACAGGAGGAGCCTGTGGTGGACGCAGAGCAGGAGAATCCGATGGCAGATGATGACGGGAAGAAATTTATGGACATGCTCCTCAAATCAGTGCAGGATCTGTCGAGGCAAATCGAGGTGATGGGGTAGAGATTCATGGCAGTGGAGGCTACACAGCGTGAGAGCCCACGAGTTTTCCAAGTTGGAGAGGGGTTGGGTGCATCTCACCATTTTCCAGAGCAGGGTGCCACTCAGCGTGATACTACTCAGCAAGTGGCCTCACATGCCCCTATACGCTCTACCATGCCCACTTTCCTAGGAGCAGATACGGGGGCCGGAGCACAGCAGGAGGCAAAGCCTGGTCATATGGGCGATTATTTTGTGGAGTACCAGGCCTATGGGCAGGAGTTCAGGGATGCTCTCTCATTTAGAGACTTTGTTAAGCTCCAGCGGGATAGTAGACCCCGTGACCATCACAGAGGATACCGGCATTATCATGATGGAGACACCCACCGCACTGCTAGTAGATTTCACTTGCCTACGTTTGATGGCTCATCAAACAGTTCGGCAAGGTCTTGGGTGGAGAAGCTGGACATCTATTTCCAGCTTAACCAGATGTCGGAGACAGAGGCCATCAAGATGGCGACATTATATTTGGATGGTGAGGCCTAGGATTGGTGGTTCCATGGGATGGTTACACTCGGGCATTCCACAGTGACGACGTATGCCGATTTCACCAAGAGATTGATGGAGAGGTTTGACTGGAGGGATCTGGAACAACACTTTGTTGAGCTAACGAGGCTCAAATAGACAGGGAGCCCAGAGACCTACGTTGCGGTTTTTTTGAGGGTTTCAGTGATGGTGCCAAATCTATCCACGACACGGAGGATCTACATGTATGTCGAGGGGTTAGCAGAGCCACTTCGGGGTCTAGTTAGATCTGCTAGACCAACCACCCTTCAGGATGCTATTAGCAGGACCCGGGACTTATAGGATGTCTTACCCAGGACCCGGACACCTTACCCCCAACGACAGGCTTTTCAGCCTAAGGGGAAGGATGTGAGGATTCCGCCTCCGAAGGGGAATCTAGGACGAGTACAGATTGATGATGATGCCAGGAGGGAGTTGAAGAAGAAGCGGTTGTGCTTCACCTGTCAGGAGCCGTGGGCACCAGGACATAGATGTGCTGCTGGAAAAGCACATTTTATTGAGGTATTCTTCGAGAGCAGCGGGGAAGAGGATGAGGAGGATGATGTGGAGGTAGGAGATAGTCATGCCATGCAGGGTCCCTTGCCGCCTCCAGCAGCAGCAGCAGGTGGTGTAGCTTTTGCACCTACCGGATGAGCCCTTGTAGCATTGCGAGGAGTTCCCAAGTATTTGACGCTACGCGTGCGGGGGACAGTACGTGGCCAACGAGTATCAGTTTTGGTTGATAGTGGAGCCACCCACAACTTCATCGATGCACAGATGGTTGAGCAGAGAGGTATACCGACAGAGAGTTTCAATGGATTTTCAGTTTTGGTCCCAGGAGATCAGACCATGGTGTGTGCTCGTTATGTTCCAGAGTTATCAGTGACGATGGGCACCTACACACTGACTGACCACTTCTTCGTGGTCAATATTCCGGACACCAACATAGTACTGGGTGTTCAGTGGCTCATCACTCTAGGGAAGGTCACTACAGATTGGAAGGCCCTAGAGATGGAGTGGGATGATGAGAAGACAGGGAGGCATGAGAAGATACGGGGACAACACACATACCCGCCTCAGACTGTTTCAGCTCATCAGATGGAGGTAGTCTTCCGAAAGGGAGACATAGAGTGGGGAGTGGAGCGGCGCGTATCAGAGGCAGGGACTACAGGGCAGACAATGCACCCAGAGATACAGTCCATCCTTGACCGGTATGCCATAGTATTTGGGGAGATTCCACCAGGACAGCCACCGGACCGGGGGTTTGAGCACACCATTGAGCTTGAGCAGGGCATACAGGCAGTGATTACTACCCCCTATAGGCATCCCAAGGCCTATCGGGATGAGATTGAGCGGGCCATTCAGGAGTTGTTGGCTCTTGGGCACATTCGGTCGAGCACGAGTCTTTTTGCTTCTTCCGTGGTGTTGGTGAAGAAGAAGGACGACACATTGAGGATGTGCATTGACTACAGGGCCCTGAACAAGAAGACCTTGAAGAACAGGTACCCCATACCCAGGATCGATGAGTTGATGGACGAGTTGAGAGGAGCACGGTTCTTCTCAAAGATTGATTTGAGATCTGGGTATCATCAGATTCGCGTGAGGGAGCAGGACATTCCCAAGACCGCCTTCAGGTGTCACAATGGGCACTTTGAGTTTTTGGTGATGCCCTTCGGGCTAACTAACGCCCCAGCTACATTTCAGTCTTGCATGAATCACATCTTCCGCAGTCACTTGAGGAAGTTTGTGTTGGTATTCTTTGATGATATACTCATTTACAACAAGACTTGGGAGGAGCATCTCCAGCACATTGAGACAATATTGCGCATCTTGGAGGAGCAACAGTTCTATGCCAAGCTCTCCAAATGTGAGTTCGGGTTGACGGAGATGTTATACTTGGGACACATCATAGGAGTGGACGGAGTGAGGGTCCACGAGGAGAAGATCGGGGCCATTAGAGATTGGCCGGAGCTGAGAAACGTGACAGAACTTCGAGGATTCATTGGTATCTGTACTTACTACCAGAAGATTGTCAAGGGTTTCTCACAGCTTGCTGCACTCCTGACGGATTTGACGAGGAAGGGGGCATTCAGTTGGTCGGATACAGCACAGCGAGCCTTTGAAAGGCTTAAGGAGGTTATGAGTAGCTGCCCAGTGCTTGCGTTGCCAGATTTTACGCAGCCATTTGTTTTGGAGTGTGATGCGTCGAGAGAGGGGATCGGCGCAGTGTTGATGCAGGGAGGTCACCCTATAGCCTTTGAGAGCTGGAAGCTCCTTCCGCACGAGAGGTTGTATTCTATATACGACAAGGAGATGCTGGCCATCATGCATGCATTGGCTAAGTACCGACAGTATTTGGTGGGTAACAGGTTCAGGGTGAGGACTGATCACAACAACCTCAAGTTCTTTTTGGAGCAGAAGCAACTACATGAGAGGCAACAGAAGTGGATCAGCAAGATCCAAGCATATGACTTTGACATTGAGTATGTCAAGGGTAAGAACAACGTGGTAGTAGATGCCCTTTCACGTAGGCCAGCTATGTTGTCTCTTATGAGCTTGGACGCAGACTAGAGGGCTTGACTCTTAGTAGAGTACTCCAAGGACAGATTCGCATGTGAGGTTCTGGATGGGCAAGTGGCGGATGACAGGTACAGGGTGGTCGATGAGATCATCTACTACAAGGACCGGATCTTCTTGACTGAGGGGTCTCAGCTCAAGAAGAAGATACTTCAGGCGTCACATGATTCACCATTGGCAGGTCATCAGGGGTTTACCAAAACCTATAGGGCCATTAGAGAGAGGTTCTCATGGAAGGGCCTCAAGGAGGACGTACTCCAGCATGTCCAGGTGTGCGATGTTTGCCAGAGGAACAAGGGGGAGATGAACCATCCAGCAGGACTATTGCAGTCTCTTCCCATTCCGAAGGGGAAATGGGAGTGTATTTTGATGGACTTCATCACAGGGTTGCCCATGGTACAGGGCAAGGATTGCATCTTTGTCGTCGTTGATCAGCTAACAAAGTACTCACACTTTTTTTCCATATCCGCACACTACACAGCAGCGCAGGTGGCCGAGCTGTTCTTCAGAGAGATTTTCAGGTTACGTGGTCTTCCCAAGACCATCACCAGTGACAGGGACAACCGTTTCGTGGGCGGATTTTGGCAGGAGCTTTTCTGGTTGGTGGGGACGGAGTTGACACCGAGTACCAGTTATCATCCACAGACGGACGGGCAGACAGAGATAGTTAACAAGTGGCTGGAGGGCTACTTGCGTAACTATGTCAGTGGGCAGCAGTAAGCATGGCTAAAGTGGCTGCATCTGGGGGAGCACTGCTACAACACTACTCATCACATGTTCATCGGTATGTCACCATTTTATGCTTTGTATGGGTATCATCCTTTATCTTTTGCTGACGTGATGTTTGGTGCTAGCAAGGCTCCGAGAGCCAAGATTTGGATCCACGAGAGTCAGGATATTCAATGAGCTCTCAAGGATAATATGGCTACAGTGCAGAACTAGCAGAAGTTGTATGCTGACAGGGGTCAGGTGGAGAGACAGTTTGAGGTAGGGGATCTGGTCTACCTACGACTACAGCCATACCGACAGTCGTCACTGAAGCAGAAGGGGGTTGAGAAGCTCAAGCCCCGCTTTTATGGGCCATACAGGGTGATACACAGGATTGGACAGGTTGCATATGAGTTGGAGCTGCCCCAAGACAGCAAGATTCATAACATTTTTCATGTATCATGCCTAAAGAAGGCATTGGGGCAGCATGTGACAGTGACAGATGAGCTACCACCCACGGATGATGAGGGGCATTTGGTGTTGCAGCTAGAGGCTATTATTGATACCAGGGAGAGGCGGTTGCGGAGCAGGACAGTCCGGGAATTCTTGGTGAGGTGGAAGAATTTACCGGATGAGGATGCCACTTGGGAGAGTGAGAAGATCTTGCAGCATCCATCACTTCAGTTGCTTGAGGACAAGCAACATTTTGTCGGGGGAGATTGTAATATTCTTAATTAGCCATGGCTAATTGGAATATTCGATTTTACTCAATTTTGCCTTCTTTAGCTATTTATAAATAAAAAGGTGAGGAGAGGGGGATATACTCAATTCATGAATAAATAAACTCCCTAGTAGTACAACGTTGTAACTTGAAAGGTGAGCCAAGGGGGGCCAAAGAACCACGTAGAGGAGGGGCCCACGTAGACACTTGGAGTGATTGCGCAGATGGTGAGAAACACGTGGCAAGAGGAAAGCTACGTTGGAGGAGGTGAGCCTTGGGATTGAGAGAGGCCAATGCTATAAAGGAGAGAGGAGCCTCCTCATTTTGGCATGCGATTATGGTCACTTCGACTTAGAGCACACTGGCTGTTTAGCTAGTTTGCAGCATTGTTTAGTGCATTGAGTGTCTCCGTTCAGAGATTTCACCTTTAGCCCCGGGGGAGTTCGAGTGCCTTCTCGGGCAAGGTATTTCCATTAGTGTTTTTGCAGTAGTTTCATCAACATTTTGGCAGGAGGATTGAGCATCTTGGATGACTGCGCAGTCTTGAGAGGGAAGACGCAGTTTTTTCTGGCAGGAGTTCTAGATTGAGGTTTTGCAGGGGGATTTGTGCTGGGAGGTTGAGCAGGGGATCAACCCTTGCATATTGGAGGATTTTGGTTGAGTTTCAGGCAGAGTTGTGGTGGGTTTATTCTAGTAGCAGCGCAGAGCCTTGAGGCATCACGTGGGTCCTCAAGGGGGCGATTTTCGGGGGTCAGCTATTTCAGGAAAGCTTTCTGGGTTTTTATGGGTTTCTTGAGTAGAATCCAATTCTAGAGTTTCAACATTTTCTGAGGAGGGGAACAACCCCAAATCCTCATTTGATTTCCAGCAGCAGCAGCACGACAATTCTCTAGCAGCTTGGACGCAGTTCAGAGAGAGGCCATTTCTTCGCTATTCTGAGTGTATTTCTTCACTTGCCTTATGCAAATCGAGGTGCCATCTTTCTGATCACCTCTTGTACTCATTCTATTACTCAGTTTAATAAAATGGCTTAACATTTCTCTCTGCATTTCTTGAGTATCTACTTATACTTCATGCTTATATTATTATATGTTACACCACTGTTATTTTTATCATTTTGAGCTTCCCGGTTATTATATCATTTATACGTATTTGGTTGGAGATTACTGGGGTTTGAGGAATATCTCGGAAATGGGATATTACAGGAGTGGTAGGAGACCACTCTCCACTTATTTTCAATCAAACTCCAAGTCAAAGCCCACCAAAAAGATGACTCATCCAAGCAATTCGAATTCTCTTCCTTAATAAATGCATTTTTCCTTGGGAATTTTGTGGTCCCCTCCAAAAATTCGATTTTCTTGGAGCACATGTTTTTTCCTTGATTTTAGGAGTCCACATCACCTTGGGACTTCACTTTAACTCTTCCATGATATTCCACGTCATTTCCACATCATTTGGCATGTGTGGATATTTATTTTTCTCCATTTGTTTAATTCTTGGCTTAATTTATTGCCACTTTTTCCATTAAACTTGGGAAAAAAGTGGTTTTGAGAATCTAAAACACATTTTTAACCCCTCAAAATGTGCTTTGGAAGAAAGTTGAGGGTGAGAGTGCAAAGTTTATTACTCATACGCTATACAACTTCTCTAGACATCACTTATTACATTTCAGATACAAATTTTATTCCAATTTCCGCTCTGCTGGAAATTTAAAAAAAATAAAAAATGACCCCCTAGACCTCACCAAATTCTACGAAACTTTACGAGTGATCTAGTATGGTAATATACAATGAATTTAGGCACTAGGACTCACCCAAGGCTTCACCATCAAATTGTATCCGGCTTTGGGGTTATGCTTGGAGGAAAAAACTCAATTAATTATTAAATCTTGGTAGGGAGGTGATAATTAACTAAGTAAAAAAAAACCTCCCAGAGTAATACTCACGTGATGACAAGGTCTCAAGCTACCTAGGCTTGTTACATGACTCAAACTCATCATACTAACATCACTTTACATCATCCCCGTAGGGCTAGTGGAATCTGGGTACAACAAAAAATGATAAGAAGAAGAACTAGAGTTAAAAAAAAACTCTGGTAATATGATGATATCTAATGGTACAAGCATCTTTTGGTACATCCTTGGGCATGGAATCTTTAGACAATCCTCAGGTGCCACTCCAGTGGTCAACAAGTCCCATGATGAATTGGATTTTGGCGGGAATCTATATGGGTCTACCAGTTCTCTGACTTTGACATCTTGTTATCACCCAAAGTCATCCTTTGAGAAATTTGTTCAAAGGGCCTGTAAGTGGACACTAAACAGCCAAGGAATGTTGTACACGAGACAGCCAAGGAATGTTCTAGCTTTCACCTACAACACTCATCTCACTTTGGAATCTGTTTGGAATGAACTCCCCCTTTACAGGGAAGAAAGTGCCCAGGAATAGGGAAATCAACTCGAAAGGATGCACCTCCTTGATGAGGCAATAGTCCAAATAGTGTGGCAAAGTTATGTCAAGTGGAGAGTCCTTTATATCCTCATCTAGAATGCCATGTCTGTCTGAAAAGAATCCTTTATTGCCCAATTGTAATACTCTTTGTTTTTCAAAAAAATATATTGAAGTAGAATTTTAACATTGAAATCTTAGTTTTTGAAGTTCATTTTGTTCTTGTCATGAACATTACAATGCAATTGGATGCTGTGTTTCTATACATGAACATTGCCATGCATCGTTTGCTGTGTTTCTATATACATGTGTGTGTTTGCGTGTGTTTATATTCAAGGTCCATATTCATCTCATTTTTTTGTTTTGTTTATGAGGGCCTTACTGAACTTGATGTTTATATGATTTGTTTTGGTCATTTTAGGCATTATGTGACTGAAAAGCTTCTAAGCCCTGCTTTTTTGTTGTGCAAAAACAATTATCTTACCTGCTGTTTGTCAAATGGGGCAGTATATCCAATTGTGCATTGCTAATATACATTTAGTCAAAAGAGGCAGTATACTGTATATGTTGTGTTTTGCAGGGATAAATTTATTTGTTCAGTTTAATAATCTGTATACATGCCTCCTCAAGTTGAAGAGCATTTTGGAATCAAATATTTGGTCATGAATGTTTGTTTAAGGGAACATGTTGCCTGAATATTATAGAAGCAGGTTCCCAGTGGCTGGTTGATCTAGCCATGATGCAGGGAACTTGAAATCCACTTCATATCTTCAGTGGATTGCCAGTGGCTGGTTGATGAAGCTAAGATGCAAGGAAGTTGAGGCCATGGCAAATATCATCTGCTAACCAATATATTGAGTTCAATTTTTCTGTTTGTGGTAGTTTGAATGTATTGCCACTTTGTGTTCTCAAGCTTTGAAAGGTGCTTGAAACATTGAATTAAATTTGGGTTTCTACTTAGTTTGTTACACAGTTTTAACTTCTAGTGCATCATTTAATTCAAGTGCTGAAATGGAATTTTACGGAACCATCACTGGGAGATGCCCTGAAGCATATATTGTATTGGCCATTTATATATTTTTTACTGTCATTTTATTTAACATCAATTTCCATGGACTGCAGATTGGATAAGACAAAATTCCATCTTACAGGAGCAGTTCTCTTTTCTGCTGTGTCAGCAATCTTGCACCCTATATCAGTTGTGAAGACACGGATTCAAGTGGCAGGAGCTGAGTTAGCCCACATGAATGGTCTAGCAGTGTGCAAGCATATATTAAAAATAGATGGGGCCTCTGGTCTTTATCGAGGTTTTGGAACATTAGTAGTAGGATCTATACCCGGCAGAGTGCTTTTCTTGACATCTCTCGAGGTATCAAAAGATTCTGTTCAGAAATCAACAGAAAACTTCAAAATACCAGAAGCGACACGTGTTGCTATAGCTAATGGTGCTGCAGGGTTAATCTCATCCTTAATTTCTGAGGGTTACTTTGTGCCTCTTGATGTGGTAAGATGATCTGTCCTTCCCCTTTCTCTCCTCTCCCACTCTTTATCATTGTATGCTTTTTCTGTTTTTCTCTTTCCAAGGCCTGCTCTCTATCTTCTGTTTTCCTTATCTATGGTATGATGGTATCCTATTGATTAAGGGACTGATGGCACCCTAAGGAAGTTGTCTTGGTACAATAAGATGTCTATCCATGGTTCAGTTGCTTCCATTAATTAGATTTATCAATATTTTTGGTTAGAGCAAAAATTAATTTAGCTTTATACAATTTCTTGTTTTGTTTTTTAATTCCATTAATAGATGGGATGAAGCATAAAAACTATGGCTGAAGCACAAAACACAGATAGCTTGTAGATTTAATATGTTAAAATACACGAGGTATTTAAAATAATAATTTATTAATATATATAAAATTGTATAAGATGATATAAGATGGTTTGAATGTTACAATGAAGCCCTGCTTTTATACCTCAGCAGGTGACCTTTCCTGAACGGGCATGCCTTTTAGACATGCCTTTTCACCTAACTTAATGACTATTTAACCTAATTAATATTTAATTATTTAATCTTTATATTTATTTTATTTTATTTTTTGTTATGAATTATATTCATAACATAGCCTCTTCCTTCGGAAGCTTTGTCCTTAAAGCTTTAACGCTTGGGGTTTTCTTCACTTAGTGTATGTCGTTTTCGATGTATATAATCTGGCCGTCCTCATCTTTTATAGCTCATTGGTAATATTTCATTAGATTTGTTTGTTTAATAATTCATTTTTTTAAATAACTCTATATATATATATATATATTTTTTTTTTTTTAATAATTCATTTTTTAAAAATAACTCCATATTTTTTTAGTTATAAATTATATATATATACTATATAATTATAATTATATAATTTTTTTTTTAATTAATTTAAAGCTAAGTTGCATGAAACGCCGAAATGTTTCGGAGTTTCCGAAATGGGGACGTTTAGAAACGTCACCTCCCAAAAATGGAAACGTTGATCGAAACATCAGCGGAAACGTCATATATGTATATTTAAAAATATATATAAATAAATAAGTGAATAACACATTATCTTGTAAGAAAAAAGGGAATAAGACCCATAGATGACAATTTAAAAGGAAAAACAAGTCTATATTAACTCTAATAGATGATTACATGATGGTCGAGTTTCCGCCAAGTTTTGGGTACGGGTACGGCTTGAAACACCGGGTTCTTTGAAGTTTCATGCAACATAGATTAAAAGATATTAATTAACTAAATTACTTTATATATATACATATATGTTGTTGTTGTTGTTTTTTTTATTTTATTTTATTATAACTTAGCTTAGCTTATTTTTATAAATCCCAACGACATATGACTGGAAAAAAAAACGACCAGACGTCACCCTTCGTGCAGGTTAAGTCTGTTGACCCTTTTTTGGACCCGTATCTCAGCGGATAAAGTATCATACAGGTTAGTGAGGTTACGGTTAACACTAGCACGGTTTTGCTGTTCCAGAACGTGGTTTCCCACACAGCGTGATTTTGCTGTTCCAGAACGCAGTTTCCCTAGCGTGATGTCGAAAGAAATAGCTTTGGGAGAACAAAGCCAGCGCATGAGCATAACGCGCCCGGACAATAAAGTCCCCCGCGTCTGATTCCTTGCTGGCGACACAGACTCGTGGGGAAAGGCAGCTACAGGTGTAGTGGCAGCCAACGACAGCAGAAAGGGTGACATGCTACTGTGGAATTGTTCCTCCCTAACCCGTTGTGTGTGCTTTGCACTTATCTGCGGTTGGTTACGGCTGAGGTGTGTCGGCACGGTGAGTCGGAGCAAAACATCGAATACGAACCCTACATTGGTCCTTTTCCATTTGTTAGAATCATGTATTTTCTCATCAAATACAAAACGTGCCTGGTTGTTGTCAATACCATAGACATGTTTAATTACCGAGTTTAATTCTTGCTCGCTGTACTGCCCTTTATGATGCAAAAGTCTCCGTGCTAGGTTTTTATATGGTTGCCCTTTTTGTAAGTCCTCCAATATCATTCTCTTCCGTTGTTTGTCATCTCTGATCAAACTGAATGCCTCCTTCCTCTGTGGTCCTTCATGCGATCTGTTGAATTGTGTTGCTTCATTCCTTGGAGTCTGCCGAGGACACTCATCTCCGTTTGCATTATGGTTCGCTTCAGCTCGTGGAGCAGACTTATATTCCTTGTCTCTGCCTGCCATTGTTCCTTGCGGTATTAAGGATTCAAAGATGAGTGAAGTCGGCTGAGCTACAAACGAATAAGTATTTCCCTCAGGTGTTTGATCCTGGCCATAACCAGCAGCTTGAGTAACCGGATATTGATACGTTGGAGAGATTTGATTGGCGCGATTATAA
Source organism: Pinus tabuliformis (assembly GCA_031772625.1). NCBI lineage: Eukaryota > Viridiplantae > Streptophyta > Pinopsida > Pinales > Pinaceae > Pinus > Pinus tabuliformis. Next base: position 1,543,701,186 of record CM062817.1, on the reverse strand, counting down.
TTTCAATTAATACTGACAAAATGATTGACCGCAACGATTGATGGCCACAACGTTTGACTAGCGACACGTTTATTCGAATCCAGTTGTCGTTTGACCATGGAACCTTCGTGGCCTTGAATAACGACGACGATTGGAACTTGGAACAAAATCCATGTCTTGTCGATCTTGCTAGTTTGGACAAGAGGATTGGCCTTGGCTAAAGCTTCGCGTCCCTGTGTCTTGTAGTCGAATGAGCAACCGCATGCCTTCGGATATTGGAGGACACCGCAATATGTGCTTCCGCAACGACACTTAAAACCTGTTAATCCAACGCGTTTTCTGCAACTACAACATCGCGTAGGTTTAGACTCCTTAGCGTCAGGTTTAGACTCCACAACGTCAGTTTGTCCACTAGCCGGCTCCACCCTGCTGGTCTCAACATTTAACATTGGTGCTGTGTTACCTTTAACTTTTAGAAGATGGTCTTTGTAACACTTTGAACACATGTTTTCCGTTGCCGGGGATACGAAAAATCCACACCCTTTAATGCACAGCTGATGCTCTGATTGATCATGGCCATCTTCAGAATTCATCTTTTTACCATCTTTAACTTTATGTGGTTTCTGAGCACTAGTTACTCCATTGTTTGCAAGACGTCTCCTCTTGTTGGTTGGTTCAACAACAGATGTGATCAATGTACTATGATGCACTTTGAAACCTGACATTGTCTACATACTTGAGGGTTGTAGTCCAGTGATTTTAGGTGCAACGCAGTCATCTGTTGACAACAATGGTTGCATCGTAATCAATTCATGTCTTGCAGACATGTCTCCGATAGCCGGTGCTTCAATTGGTCTATTGGGTCCTCTGGAAATGGTAATGCTTTTAGCACTGTATTCTGGGGATGTCAGTAGATTTGCTTTAAAAGATTCATTGAAAGTTTGTGTAGTTGTGAAATCCTCATTTCTGACCACCATCTCTAAATCCTTATTATCGATTTCCTTTCGACACACTTTAACTTCTGCATATGATTTTTCTAAACGCTGAAATGCTTCTTGAATTTCACTAAACTGTTCAACGTAATCAGGACGTGAACGTAACGGCACATTGTGCGGCCAACTATGTTCAAAGGCCTGCATGATTATATTGTGTGCCATGGCTCTGATACCACTGAAGCATAAAAACTATGGCTAAAACACAAAACACTGATAACTTGTAGATTTATTATGTTAAAATACACGAGGTATTTAAAATAATAATTTATTAATATATATAAAATTGTATAAGATGATATAAGATGGTTTGAATGTTACAATGAGGCCCTGCTTTTATACCTCAGCAGGTGAGCTCTCGTGAACAGGCATGTCTTTTAGACATGCCTTTTCACCTAACTTAATGACTATTTAACCTAATTAATATTTAATTATTTAATCTTTATATTTATTTTATTTTATTATTTGTTATGAATTATATTCATAACATGGAATGAAAGGAGTCTCCAGATCATAAAGGAGCTTTAACACCAAGATGTGGATTTGATTTTGAGACTAAAACAGTAAACTATCTTATCCTTTATCTATTACTTTTTATTTTAGAACTGAAATGTTCAGATCTAGTGTAAGAATTCACACGGACAGTTCTATCTTTTGCAGATACAAATGGAAGTCATCAATAGAGATTTCGAAATCATCAGACTCCACTTGGCACAAGTTTTGTTTGAACTTTGGCCAAAGGGTCACACTTGACTTGTTACTTAGCAAAGACTCTAGGGTTGATCTAGCAAAGACTCTCTAAATAGAAAACTACAAAAAGTACACATTATTTCTAGAAAATATGAATATTTTGCTTTGAATTTAGATATGAAGGATTATACTTAATATTATGCAAAAATAACACTTTCGGAATCCCAAAATTAAAAATTGTATATCATACATAAAAAATGCCATTGACCATGGCATGAAGTCAAATAAAAATGAACACCAACAAACTGTCCAATGTGAAATGTGAAATTGCAACATAATACATATATCAACTTAGTATTGAGGGCTGACAGAAGGCCTTCCTTCCCCTTCCCGTGCCTCAGTGATTTGCTCCAACTATGTCAATTCTGTAGAAATTCCTTGTAGATTCAAACTGCAAATTGTAATATGCTAAAACAATTGACTTGAATCTATTCTACAACGGAAACAATAATTGATCGATGAACTCACGAAGCAGAAAAAGGAAGAATTTAAACACACATAACACAATTTATTTTCTTGGGGAAAACCATAGCTAAAACCCCCTGCTATATGTATATTGCATTAATCAGAAAATTTGAGAAGATTACAATGCTTTGCTCAAGCCTAAGCAAACTCTGCACTATCACAATCTATCTCACTGCTTCACAAACTAGCTCAAGCCAATACTTAGCCAAATCTGCTGCCTGCCAAGCTCCTATTTCCTTGTGCAATTTCCTAGGGAATTAGCCCATATTTAATTGAGAAATTCCTCATCCATAACTGCGCAATCCATCAATAAGCCTTTCTCTTATTGCATGCACCATCGATTTAATTTAGATGATTTTACCACTGATAGTACACTATCCTTGAACTTTAATCTCAACTGGGTTTTTCTCTGATCTGACATGCATGAGTTAATTATGAGTGAATCTTTAGTTTACTGGTTGAGCAGTGCTGGTTACACCCCACTACTGCAAGTTACACCCCACTACTGGATCTCCCACTAATTCCTCCATCAGTTGGAACTAGTTTAACTAAATTTAATTGAGTTAAACTGAATTAAATAATTACAACTCAAAAGAACTCGACTTGGGCCCCTAAAATTTAGGAACCACTCTACATGATTTTAGATAGACTCCCAACTCGAAGTCAACTAAGTCAAATTAACTTAGTTAACTATTACAAGTTGCTATGAGAATTAGAATTACAATTTAATCCCTAATTTAATTCAAGGACAAAATTAAATTAAGATTTTCTTGTTGCAGTTTTCAACACTCCTTCTCAGCAAAAAAGGGATTATCTGCTACCCTAATCCTGCCTCTATGAAACTCGAATTTGCATCTTGACAATGCCTTTGTCAAAATATTTTCATCTTGCTCCTCTGTAGGAATGTACTCTAGCAACATGATTCTCCTCTGCACACAATCTTGTAGACGGTGATACCGGATGTTGATATGCTTGGACCGATCATGAAAAACTAAATTCTCAGAAAGTTTGATACAACTCTAGTTGTCACATTGAACCATTGTAGGATCTATCTGCTGACCAAATAACCCAACAAAGATCTTCCTCATCGAGATAGCCTCACAAGCTGCTTGACTAGCAGCGATGTACTCTGATTCTGTTGATCTGAGTGCAATTGATCTCTGCTTCCCGCTGTACGAAGAAACTGCTGTTGACCCAATACTGAAGATCTCCCTTGATGTGCTCTTTCTGTCTGATGGATTCCCTGCCCAATCTGCATTTGTGAAGCCTTGAAGCTTCACTCCCTTTGTCCGTTTGTACCAAAGACCAAACTAAGTGGTGCCTCTGAGGTATCTCAACACATGTTTAGCTGCCTTCCAATAAAGTTTGGTTGGCTTAACCATGGCTTGACTAAGCTAGTTAACTACAAAACACATGTCTGGTCGTGTGTTCACCAAATACATAAGTGAACCCACAAGTTGTCTATAAATAGTAGCCTCCATTACTTCACTTGAAGTAGCATCTTCCTTCCTTAAGTTACCTGCTAGGGGAGTCTCCATGGGTTTGCTCCTCTCCATGTTGAACTTCTTTAGTATCTCATTGGCATACTTGCCCTGAGAGATAAACAATTCCTCATCTCCTTGCCATACTTCCATACTAAGAAAGTAATGCATGAGCCCCAGGTCCTTCATCTCAAATTCTCTTGCAAGATCCTCTTTGCAAGATTTTATCAGCTTCTCATCACCTGTTAGAATCAAATCATCAACATATAATACTATAAACAACAATTTACCTTCAACCACAATATGGTAAAGATTCGCATCTGCTTCACTTTTGGTGAAGTCCAACCCGGTGAAATAGCTGTCAATGATGGTGTACCAAGCACAGGGTGTTTGTTTCAGTCCATATAGTGCTCGCTTGAGTCTGCACACGTGCGACTCTTTGTTGAAGGTCTCAAATCCTTCTGGCTGCTCAATATACACCTCTTCCTCAATCATACTGTTGAGAAATGCTGTCTTAACATCCATCTAATGTATCTTCCATCCCATCTGCGCTGACAGTGCTAGAATAGATTTGATTGAAGAGTACCTTGCTACTGGAGCAAAGGTCTCCTCGTAATCAATTCCCTCCACCTGAGAGAACCCTTTGGCCACAAATTTGGCCTTGTGTTTCTCCACACTCCCATCTGCTGCTTGCTTTACCTTGTAAAGCCATCTGGAACTCACCACTGACTTGTCTGCTGGTCTTGGGACCACTTCCCAAGTATGGCTCTACCCCTACATTCTCGCTCATCAGAGCCATGTAGCCAATGTACCGATCTGGTGACCTCCTCTGCCTGCGTTGTCATGTGGGTGCTCCCACATTTTCTCTAACATCATGCATCAATCTGTCAACCTCTCTGGTGCGCTTCCTTTGATCTCTAGAAGTCTCTGCATGAGTGGGTGCTTCCACTCTTTACTCCTCTGCATGTGGCTGCTCCACATCATCCTGAGGTTCCTCCCTTGGAGCTAAAAGCTCTTTTTCTGCATGTAAATGAAGCTCCCTCTCTAGGGAACATCTCATGGCCTTCTCTTCATCGAACTTCACATCTCTACAAACCACTGTCATCCTGCTGGATGGTAGGTACACTCTATAGTTGTGAGGTGTATCAGTGTACCCCACAAATATGCCAAACTAAACTGTTGGTTCTAGCTTTTTCTGTGCATCCTTGGTAACATGACAGTAGACTGATGAACCAAAGATCCTTAAGTGTGCCACATCTGGTTTCTTACTTGAAAAAGCTTATTTTGGTGTATTCATCCCGAGAATTCGACGAGGGCTTCTATTCTGCAAATAAACAACTGTGTTGCATGCTTTAGCCCACAAGTGCAATGGTAGGCCTTGATCATGTAACATCGCTTGTGCCGCTCCCACAATACTTCTATTCTTCCTTTCAGCCACCCCATTTTGTTGTGGGTTATGAGGTGCTATTAACTCCTGTCGAATGCCTTTTGATGCACAAAAGTTATTGAATTCATTTGACACATTCTCCACCATTATCGCTTCTGAGAGATTTAACTTTCTTGCTATTATCTTTCTCGACAAGTGCTTTAAATCTATAAACTTTAGCGAACGTTTGATCTTTCATTTGCATGAAGAAAATCCAGCACTTACGAGAAAAATCATCAACAAATATTACATAATACCTGTGCTTGGTCGTGGATGCTGTTGAGAATGGTCCACACACATCTGAGTGAACTCGATCAAGGATCACTTGTGCTCGATTATCTTTATCATGAAAGGAAGCTTTGGTGTACTTCCCTAATGTACAACCTTTGCATGTGTCTCTCTGTTTTAGTGTACCCTTGGGAAGTCCTGTAGAAATTTGCTGCATGATCTTCAAAGCTCCGTGGTGCAAGTGACCCAATCTTCTATGCCACAACTCATCGATGTCTCGACTCTGCACCTTCTCTGCTTTAGTGCTCAAAGCAACGCAGTCTTCTACATCAAATTTGTAGAGGTTTTTCACCCGAACCTCGATCCTCTTCAGGTGTCTTGAGGCTATGTGACGAAGGAAAGCCTTCCCTTTACTAAATATCACATCGTAGCCACGGTCCTCCAACATGGAAACTGAAACCAAATTCTTCTTCAAACCTGGAACATACATGACATCTTTTAATGTGAGAGGAGAACCAGACTCCCTTTAAAAGGTAACAGTACCGATGCTGGTCACGCGATACTTGTTGAAATTTCTAACTCTGACACGTCAGAATTTCCTACTGCATTATCTGGTCTATTATCCCATACTTATTCTTTTCATTAACAAGTTATTTCTAAATATAAATACCGAAATAAACACAAATGCAACCTCAACACATATACAGATCAACAACTGAAATAACTGAGGCAATCACACAAGGGACACTATTATTTTTGGACAATCGTCCTCGGAAAAACCCAATGTGGGAAAATCGGTGCAATCGATATGAGGGTTTTATTATGCAGTTTCTGAATACAGCTAGGGTGTTAGAAATGGCTCACCCAACAGAGAATGCCCTCGGCAGTAGTAACTCTCTTCGGAGACAGATATTCCGGCTAATCAACAATCGGATGATGAACCCCACAGTGACTGTTCCTTAGCTGGACAAGGAAAGTTGCTCCAAACTTCCCTCTGGAACTGCGTCACCCTCCTTCGGCTCTACGTTAGCTCACCAACACTCAGTCCGCCCCACGAAAATATCCCAACATTGCCTCTTGGCCCTGCATCAGCTCTGTTAGCCTCTGCGCAGCTACTGCTGCTTTTGCGTCAGCCACTCAGCTCTCTGCGTAAGCCCTTTGGCCCTCAGCGTTACCCACGTTGGCCTCCTCAGCCTCTGCGTCAGCCTTCCTGGGCTCTACGCTGTCTCCTTAGCACTATCTCTGCCTCTCTGCTATGTATTCTCGGCCTTCTGCCAAACTGCCTCTCGCTGCAACAGATCACTAGCTTGATTCTCTCAGCAAACCCCGCTCCAGAAAATCGAACTTACTAATCAATTTGGTGTTTCTCCAACTGACCCTCAAGCCTCCTCTTATACTTTTCCTGTTGAGTCTTCAATGGCCAAGATTAAGTCCCTAATCAATGACTAAGATTAGATTTGGCTTGATCCATGTCATTTAGGACATTCTCACGTAGTTTTATATTAATACTCATTAATATTTTAATTTTCCTAAGTTTAGACTTAGGAACTCCATTAAAAATATTAATTATTTTAATATCTCTTCATACGGGTAGAATTTCTCCAAACGATTTCTGGGTTTTGGAGATCTCATTTGCTTTAGCCTCTCCACCAATTTTCATGGCTAGAACACATTCGATGCTACCACAAATCAACAATACCTCCCGTCATCTCCCATCTTGATGTGCATCTAGAGGTCCTTTTCCTCCAAGTCACTGAAGAACTCTTTGTTGCTGGCCAATATGGAATGAGGCTTCACTATCCAGGTACCACACACTACCCATCACTGATGTCACCATGCAAGGGACTAGGGTGAAATCCAGATTGTGAAGCAAGAGCTTCACCTGCCGCTCCTCCTGAGGGCTTCTTATCGGCCTTCTTGTGCAGACACTTTGTGGCATAGTGTCCCAACTTATGACAATGAAAGCATTTAATCTTCGACATGTCCTTCTTCTTGCCGCCCTGACTGGAATATGATTTGGAATGGGGTGACTTCCCCTTCCCTTTCTTCACCTTTCCAGCTAAGGCACAATGCTCCTCATCATCATGCTTAGATGAGGGTACATCTCTGGTGTTCTATCAGACCTCTTCTTGTACCAAGTTGGACCACAATCACTCCCACTCTGGTAGCTTCTCCCTCCCTTCAATTGAGTCCTGGTAGCTGTGCCAACTCTTGGGAAGTCCTTTAAGTGTTAGGCTCACGAGATTATTTTCAACAACTGTAAGCTTGACACTTCCAAGCTCATCCTGACATTGGGTGAACTTGGTCAAGTAGTTCGGTATTGTATCACCCTTCTGCATCTTGATCTTTCTGAGCTTGTCCTTCAGTGTCAACGTCCTGTGGTCATTGCTGTTTTGAAACAGGTCCGTCAAGGCCTTTCACATTGCAAATGGAGTTTCCTTACCGTGGAGGTTCGAGACAATATTATCTCGAACTCCTTCTCGCCTTTGCCGCATGCCACGCACTTTCTCCACTTTGCTAGATCTTGAGCATCTATTGTTGGAGGCTTAGGAATATCATTGTCTATGAATTCCTTAAGCCTGTTGTCTTCCAACACTACCTCCATCCTGTCCTTCCAAGCAATCTAGTTCGAATTGTGAAAATTCCTAAATCGGAATCCCTTCTGCAACAACTAATGATACTTCTACTTGTTAGATTTACATGAACAAGTTATTTGCAGTTTCCTACGATAAATATTGAAATACATACACTGCAGCCTTCACTTAATTAATTTATATGCGGAAACAAGAGACTGAGCAACAAAGAAAATACAACACAATAACACCGTTGTTTTTGGACAAATGTCCCCGAAAAAACCCAATGCGGGCAAATCGATGCAACAGTTCTGAGGGTTTATTACTAATTCACCTGACACGGGGATTCGGGATTCGTAGGATTCGAGGATTCAAGTGTCGGATTCGGACATGTTGACCCCCCGGAACAGGACACGTAGGATTCGTTATATATTATTTTATTAAAAAATATATATATATATATATATTTATTTTATTAATATATATATATATATATATTTAAACAATATATATATATATATATATTAAAAATTAGATATTTCTTACACAAATTCTAATTAATGATACAAATTCATTGATTTCAAACATAGATCTTCATCTATAGCATGCATAGTACATACAAAATTCAAATACATGTCAGTGGTCACATAAATCATGATTCATAATTCATAAATGAAAGACAACTTACAACTACAAGATAGTAAGATAAAGACACTGACAACTGTAGTTTTCTCATTAAGTCATCAAATCAAAATGTGTTACATAGGTAGTGCTGGTGCAATGCCAATGGCAAATAGAAATAGAAAATATAAAACAACTACAGGTATACAAGCCTCAAGGCAATAGGTAGTCATCAATCCTCAGAGTCATCATCAGAATCAGCATCAATGTCCTCATCATCATGGTCACCACTGCTCTCCTCTGCATCCTCCTCCTCCCTTGTATCCATAGTCACCTCTGCATCTGCTGGTGTGGAGGATGACCCCTCTATGTCATCAAATCTAACAGGCTCTAGCACTGGATCATTGAGATCCATGTTGGCCAGTGCCAACTCAACACTGCTGTCCAGACCCATATCATCATGAAAGACATCCCACATCTTTGTCTTTCCCCTCAACCACTCTTCCCTCTGCCTGTAAATAAGACGAAGGTTGGTGTGCACATACACCATTGTCTCTACCCTAGACTGCTCCAGCCTGCTCTTCTTCACACTATACAAATTCCCATATGTGCTCCAATTCCTCTTGCTTCAAGAGGATGAAGTCACCTGAGAGAGGAGCCTCATGGTTAACTGCTGAAGAGGAGGGCTTGTTGCCCCATGATTTGTCCACCAAGAATAGGGCTTCTTAGCCCCCCTGTCTCTAATCACATCATATCCTACAAATCGACCAGTGCCAGTGGAAAACTCTGCAAAGGCATCCTCCACCTCATCAAGCAATACTCTATCCTGAAAAACCCACCTGAATTCATCTTTCCTCCCCTGTGAGATTTCACCATCCATGTGAGAAGGGAATCTGCGGGAAGGTCCACCATTCAGCCACTCATGGCTGTAGTATTTTGGGTTCAATGAGTGAGCCAAACAATGTAAAGGTGTACAATTCTTGTCCCATCTGCTGACGAGACTATCCTGAATAGTATCACAGAAGGCCTCTGGTGATGTCTCATACTCTGGGCACTCACTCTGTAGAATAATGCTCCTCACAGACTCAATCATGGAATCCCATCCCTCATAAACCTCTCCTAGGATGGGTTTCTCTGTATCTGCAAATCGAAGCAAAGAAATGATAGGGTCTATGATCCGAATAATTAGATCTACCCTCTCCCACCAAGCATCATCTAGCACTGTGTCCTTCACTCTTTTAGAGGCTACCTGATCTGTTTTTCTCCAAAAAGACCAAAACTCATAAATAGCCATGGACCCAAAAGCGGTCTTGACCTCCCTCAACCTCTTCAACATCATGAATGAAGAGGCAAACCGTGTATCAACAATCTTCAACAATGGTAGATTGGTGTACTCCTTGTAGATAGTGAGGGAATTTGTATGATTTTGCACAAAGTTACGGATATGTTGTGCATCCTCAATAATGTTACCAATCCAAAGCACATCAGAAGCAATGGATTTCAGTGCTAAGTTCAATGAATGGACAATGCAAGGTGTCCAAAACACTTGTGGATATTTAGCTTCCACAATCATGCCAGCAACCTTGCAAACAGGTGCATTCTCTGTAATGATTTGCACACAAGAATCAACACCTACATCTTCAATAACTTTAATAAATAACTCACCAATAAATTGTGCATCCTTGTATTCTCCAAGTGTATCCACTGCTTTCAAGAAAACTGGACCATTCAAGGAAGACACCATGAAGTTGATGATTGGGTGTTGTGCTGGATCTGTCCATCCATCAGAAACAATGCTAACCCCAGATGTTGGCCATGATGCTACAATAGGCTCAAGCATTTTTTGCACCTCTTTTTTTGCCTTCGTCAACAATGTGGTTCTCAGCTTCTCTGACCCAGGAGGCACATACCCTGATGGAGCCCCTTGAGTTAGAGCTCGACACATTTCAATAAATAGAGGTGAGCGTGCAACATTAAATAATATGAAGTTTTGATAGAAGAAGAAGGCAATGGTGAGATCAAGCTCTTCCTGTCTCTCTTTTTGGAAAATCTTGCCCATTGGACCAAGTGCAATTGCTCTTCTTTTTGCTGCTTGTCCCCCAACAGAAGTAGAACTCTCAAATGGAAATTTGGTGGTGCCTTTCCTCAAAAATGGAAGGGGGTCTTCATTCTTGGTTTTTCTTGATTTTGCAGCCACATTTTCCATACCAACATTGGACTCCTTGTCCATTTCTTTCCTCTTTTGTAAAGGAACAACTTTACAAGCTCCAATTCCACAACCTGGTAAAGCCAACAAATGGCCTTTCACACGGAAATATGTGCTTTTGAAAGCAATGTGACAAAAGTTGCATCTCCATTGCACATTGCCTCCTCCCTTCCCCTTGGTGCTTGCTTTAGGTCCTCCTCTTCCCTCAACATTACTTGTAGCAGACTTTGATGATATTGGGGGAGGAGGGGCATCTCCAATGGAGACATTCTTGTCCTTCCTTTGCCCCTTAGCTGTTGCCTTTGATTGAGCCATGAATACTATAAAAAAAATGAACAAAACATGCACAAATTTGTAAACAAAAAATCATATACAAATTGCTTTAATAGAATAAGAAATGCAAAAAAATGGAGCTGAAATGTACTTACCTGGTGTTTGAATCTCCTTGCCGAACGCTCTTCTCCCTTAGCTTTTTGCTCCAAACCATTATGTCCTTGCCCACAACTCAAACAATGCAAAGTGAAATGACAAATAGCATGAAACAATAAAGGAAATGCGTGTTTTTTAACTCGCGGGAGTTTGTTTTTTGGGATACGAATCCCAGAATCGAGATTCGTCGAGCCTGTATGGGATTCGTACAAATCCTATTCGAACTCGTCGAATCTTGTTCTGGGATTCGAATTTCCAGCGAATCGTATCCGATTCGCGGGATTCGGATTCGCTGGGGTGTTTCAACGAATCTAGTTACTTAGGTTTATTATTATTAAGCAGTAGCAAATTCTAAATACATCTTTGAATACCTCACTGGTTATTCAGTTACAGAGAGAAATACTGACAGAAAGATTTGGGAGATTACCTCACACATTCACTGAGAAAAAATCTCGGCTTATCCGGTCACTGGATGAGGTGGCTCTAGTAGGCCCCGCGCTGCCTTTGCGCAGTCCTCACGCAATCCCTGCATTAGCCCCTCTAGGCACTGCGTCACCCAGCTAGCTGATCGATTTGCTGCCCGGAGTCACTGCTCTTAGCCTCCCAGTCTCACACCTCGACCCCCGGCTTTTGAAACTGACTCTGCTGCAAAATTTTGGACTCTTGCACCCTCTGCGCTGCCTTTGTGTGGCCTTGCGTCAGCGTCTGCATGAGAGCTGTTGGATCACTCTCTGCCTCTCTCTGTTGATGATTCTTCGACTGAGAAAATCTCTCTCTCTCCGGATGCTATCTCTGCCCCTCAATTGCAAGAAATCTACTCTATCAGAATTTCCTCCTGAGAACTTCTCACATCAGAAATTCGATCTGTTGATCTCTTGGTGTGTTTTCCAAATGACCCTTAAGCTCCCTTAAATAATCTTTTCGTTGACATTCAATGGCCTAGATTAAAAGCTAATCAATGGCTAAGATCATTTTAGCTTGATCCTCGTCTTCTTCTAGCAGTTACACCCACAATTAGATTAATACCCATTAATATTTCCGAATTTTAGACTTAGGGTCCCATCAAAATATATTAATTATTTTAATAAAATTGTTTTTGGGTGAAATTTCCCAAAACGCTTTCTGGGTTCTTTGGAATACATGTGCCCAAGCCTCCCTGCAAAATTTGAGGCCTAGAGCACATTCGATGCTACCCCAAATCAACACTTCCCTCAAGGGCATATTCGAGCCTCAATCCGTAGAATGACATCTTGCTGGCTTTGAAGTATGATGCTGCAAATTCGATTTCTCCTGCAAAAGACAAACTTGTTTTCTCCTCTTTTATAGTGATTTCAACTCCGATACCATGTAGAAATTCCTTGTAGATTCAAACTGTAGATTGTAATATGCTAAAACAGTTGAATTGAATCTACTCTACTCATCAGCGTAAACAATAATTGATCGATGAAATCACGAAGCAAAAAAGGAAGAATTCAATCACACATAACACAATAATTTTCTGGGGAAAGCCTTAACTAAAAACCCCTGCTATTTGTATATTGCATTAATCAGAAAATTTGAGAAAATTACAATGTTTTGCTCAAGCCTGAGCAAACTCTGGACTATCACAATCTATCTCACTGCGTGACAAACCAGCTCAAGCCAATACTTAGCCAAATCTGCTGCCTGCGAAGCTCCTATTTCCTTGCACAGTTTCCTAAGGAATTAACCCATATTTAATTGAGAAATTCCTCATCCATAACTGAAGTATTCAATCACACATAACACAATAATTTTCTGGGGAAAGCCATAACTAAAAACCCTTGCTATCTGTATATTGCATTAATCAGAAAATTTGAGAAAATTACAATGGTTTGCTCAAGCCTGAGCAAACTCTGTACTATCACAATCTATCTCACTGCGTGACACACCAGCTCAAGCCAATACTTAGCCAAATCTGCTGCCTGCGAAGCTCCTATTTCCTTGCACAGTTTCCTAAGGAATTAACCCATATTTAATTGAGAAATTCCTCATCCATAACTGCGCAATCCATCAATAGGCCTTTCTTTGATTGCATGCACCATCAATTTAATTTAGATGATTTTACAATTGATAGTACACTGTCCCTAAACTCTATTCTCAACAGGGTCTTTCTCTGATCTGACATGCATGAGTTAATTGTGAGTGAATCTTTAGTTTACTGGTTAAGCAGTGCTGGTTACACCCCAATATTGCAGGTTACACTCCACTTACTGGGTCTCCCACTAATTCCTCCATCAGTTGGAACTAGTTTAACTAAATTTAACTGAGTTAAACTGAATTAAATAATTACAACTCAAAAAAAACTCAACCTCGGCCCCTACAATTTAGGAACCACTCTACATGATTTTAGATAGCCTCCCAACTCGAATTAACTGAGTCGACTAAGTCAAATTAACTTAATTTAATTCAAGGACAAAATTAAATTAGGATTTTCTTGTTGCATTTTTCAACAAATTCCTCTAAAAATAATGGCTCGTGTCTCTCATCGTGATTATTGTTCTCTAGCTCCTTGGAAGACTCATATAAGCTCTAAAATTTGTACCGCTGATGCTTGAGCTCTTCTTAAGCCCCAAATCAGCTCTAAAAATCTGTAGCAGTCATGTGCAAACTCCCCTAAAATCTTAAATCGAATGTTCCACTATGTTTCCGGGACAAGGGAGCACAAGAGTGGAAAATTCACATGGGGGATGTGTGGGAGCCCCTCCACATTTAAGGGAATTCATAGGGGACGTAGGTGTTGATTTGGGGTAGCATCGGATGTGCTCTAGCCACGAAATTTGGTGGAGAGGTTGGGGCACATGAGATCTCCAATACCCAGAAAGGGTTTGTGCAGATTCTAAATAGATTAGGAGATATTAAAATAATTAATATTTTTAATGGAAATATTAATGTGTATTAATATGAATCTGTGTTAGAGTGGTCCAAAAGCTTCACTGCTCCCTTCTGCACCATGTCTTGAATGAAGTGATATTTGATCTCAATGTGCTTTGACCTGTCATGGAATACTGGATTCTTTGAAAGCTTGACACAATTTTGATTATCACAATATATCAAGGTCGTCTCTAGCTCTTGATCAAATAGCTCTACAAGTAGCTTCCGAAGCCACACCGATTCCTAACTTGTGGCACTGGTTGCAATATACTCTACCTTTGTTGCACTAAGTGCGATAGAAGTTTGTTTCCTGCAAAAACAACATATCATAACTGATCATAAGATGAAGTAGCACCTTATGGTGCTCTTTTTGTCAATTTCACTTCTGTCCAATCAAAATTAGCATATCCCTGCAACCACCTTTCACCACTTGAGACACATCTCAGACCATATCTAATTGTACCATGTAGGTACCTCAACACATGCTTCACCGCAACCCAATGTACGTGCCTCGACTCAACCATAAACTAGCTCAGGGTGTTCACTACAGAGCAAATATTGTGAAATTTCCATGATTGAAATAACTAGAATTTAATCTTCTATCTACTGCAAATTATTTGTCCTCAAAATTCTAATTTAGCAAATAACAATTAATTCACTATTGCAATCTTCACAAATAAAATTTAGGAACTGAGAAAATAATGCACGCAAAAATTTGGACACCAATATTTTTGGACAATAGTCCCTGGAAAACCCCATTGTGAGGAAAACTTGTGCAACAGATGAGGCTTTTATTATTATCCTTTAACAATTTAAGAGTATAATAATTTGCTTGCCTGATAATGGCAAAGCTCTGGAAAATAATAATCTCCACTAGCAAAATAGTCTGGAGACAAAAATTATCCTATGCAAACCAAGTCGACCTCCAACGAACTCGCATTCCCATCTAGCACTCACATTGCTGCCTAGAAATGCACACTGCCTACTCCGGAAAATTCGCACAACCTCCGGGAAAATTCCCCTGCAAGTAAAATTGCCTCCCTCGGCCTTCTAAAGCTACTCACACCTCCTCTGGCAATTCTTCTGTCAACTGGAAATGGAAACACTGATCCAACTATATGCACTGGGTAAATTGGCTAACTCACACTACTAATTTCGGCCTTCTCCTGTAGACAAAATCGATCTCTTTTCCTGTCACTGGAACACTGGAAAATATGTGGAAATCCTCTCTGGGATTCTCCTCCAAAATCTTTGCTGAAACCCCACTGCTATGGTCTCCCTATGCTTCAACTGTGCCCTTACTGAATCATTGCAACTGGGAAGTCGAATTGCTCAAGTGTGTCTTTCCAACCCCATTGACTTGCTCTTTATAATTTCTCGTTGAGCAATCAACGACCATGATCTAATTACAATCGATGGCTAAGATCATCTTGACTCCATCAAATTACATTTCCGAAAGTCTTAAGCAAAATTGGTTTTCCTCAATTAATTTGATTGAATTAACTAGTTTTCCTAAGTTAGACTTAGGGAAATTTTAATAATTGTCTAATTAATCTTGTTGAGGTTTTTTCTTGCGAAACCTTTTATGGGTATTGGAGAAAATATGTTCCCTAGCCTCATAGACACCACAAGGACTAGAACACCTGTTCGCTACTACCAAAAACTAATACTCCCTCTTAGTGAGGAAGGTGTTCTCCACTACACCCATCTTGTCCATGAAGAAGACAGACTTTGACTTGCCCAATGCGTTTGTGAGTATATCTGCAATCTGTTGATCTGTGGGAACATGTTGTAGTCGATTGACCCAAACTACACACAATCTCTAATGAAGTGGTACCTTATGTTGATATTCTTCGACCTACCATGAAACACTAGATTGTCAGAGACCCTGATGCAACTCTAATTATGACAAAAGATATTGGTTGAATCCAATTGCTGACCAAACAAACGCACTATCAGTTTTCGAAGCTAAATAGCTTTGCATGTGGCCATTCTAGCTTATGTGTAATCTGCCTTTGCAGAGCTCAGTGCCATGGACTTCTTCTTCTTGTGGCACTAAGAGACAACCCCTGATCCAATAATGAAGCAACACCTTGAAGTGCTTTTCCAATCCACTGAATTGCTTGCCCAGTGTGCATTATGTGTATCAACATAAACTAACACCATCACCTCGAGTATACCTCAAACCATACTCGATTGTAATTTGTGTCGTGCAAGTACCTTACAACATGTCTCGTTGTTGTTCAATACACCCTCTTTGGCTCGACCATGAACAAAATGAGAGTGATCGCAAACCAAATGTCTGGCCTTGTGTTGACCAGATACATAAAAGATCCGATGAGCTACTACCTATACAAGGTTGGGTCCACGTCTATGTCCTTCAATGGATCTATTTTCCTCCAGTAAGTAATCATAGGCGTGGACATGGGTCTACAATCTTGCATCCTGAAACTCTTTAGGATCTCCATAACATATCTCCCTTGCTCAAGGAAGATTTTGTTTGACTGGTTTAACTAGTAGTTGTTTGACTTGTTGATTTCTAGTAGCATCGGATGTGCTCTAAGTCTCAAAATTTGCAACGAGGCTTAAAAACATGCATTCTCCAATACCCAGAAATCGTTTTGGGAAATTCCACCCGGAGACAGTTTTATTAAAATAATTAATTATTTTTAATGGGACCCTAAGTCTAAACTTAGGAAATTAAAATAATTAATGGGTATTAATCTAAACTGTGGGTGTAACTTCTAGAAGAAGACGAGGATCAAGCCAAAATGATCTAAGCCATTGATTAGAAGTTAATCTGGGCCATTGGTTGTCCAACAGAAAGATATAAGAAGAGGCTTGAGGGGCACTTGGAGAACACACAAAGGGGAGATTAGAAGTTCGATTTTATGAAGCAGAGCAGTTGCCAGAGAGATTTTCGATAATGATCTTTTGCAGTGAGGGGCAGGGATAGTATCCGAAGGGAAATATTTCCCGATCGGAGAATACTCAGCAGAGAAGAGAGAGAGAGAGATCCAGCAGAGGCAATGTAGAGCTAGAGAGGCTGACGCAGAAGCCAAGAGGGAATCCAAAAATTTGCTAAAGGAATCAATTGCAGAAGCTGGAACCTAGGGTGTGAGGCCGGGAGGTGCAAATCGAAGTTCCAGGCAACAAATCTATTAGCTGAAGGGGTGACGCTATCCCTAGAGGGTGTGACACTGTTCCTAGAGGGTGTGACGCTGGGCTAACGCAGTGGTTGCGCAGAGGCAGTTCGTTTAGTGGCTGGATCAACCAAGATTTCCAGTGATAGTGTAAGGTAACTTCACTTATCTCTTTGTCAGTGATATTCCTTGTAACTGGATTGCCGGGAAGGCATCCATAGATTGTATTCAGAAATTACTACTGCATAATAAAAAAACCTCTCAGAGCTGTTGCACCGGTTTTCCCACAGTGGGTTTTTCTGGGGACATTTAGCCAAAAATCACTGTGTAGATGTGTTGTATTTCTTTCTTGTTCATTTTTTTGTTTTCACATTTTATTTAAGTGGTGAAGGCGACATTGTATTCGTTTCAGTGTTTACTATAGGAAATAGTAAATAATTTTGTTCAGTGATTAACAAATAGGAGAAACGTAATCAATTGCTGCAATAGGAATTTGGGCATCCAAATTTTCACATGGTATCAGAGCAGTAGGTGGAACAAGAGAGCAGCGCTGGAAGAGCCTATTGTTGAAGGAGGAAGGGAGTTCGAAATTCCTACAGAGGCAACAATTCGAATCCCCAGAGGGATTACGCAGTTTAGGCCAGGAGGGTTAGATTTTTGTGGTGAATCTCTCTTTGAGTGAGTCGACAGAGAGGTAGGATTTCCAGATCGAAATCTGTCAGCGGCAGAGGGAGCAGCGTAGCAAAAGCCTTAGCGAAGAGGGGTTCTTGGTGCGACGCAGTTTTCTGCAGGTAGTTGTTGGGCAGAAAGATGTCAGAAGGAAGAAGAGACACTTGAGGGAATTTCATCTTTAGAGAATTCCTAGCCAGGGAATTCAAATTCTCATTTGGTGAGCAGCAACAGGAGAGAGGAGATCATTCAACTTTTTCATTGGCAGAGATGACAACCAGTGGATTGAGAGATCAGGATAGGTTGGATGGTGCATCCAACTATGTGATCTGGAAGGTAAGGATGTCATGCCTTTTGGATGAGCATTTTCTCAAAGTCTACGTCAACAGCGTGGTAGTTAAGCCCGTAGATCCAGATCTGCTCAAGAAGTACAAGGGAGAAATGGCGAAGACAAAGAGAATGATCCTCAACGGAGTAAAGGATCATATAGTTTGTCACATCGCTGGCAGAAACACTGCCAAGGAGATGTGGGATGCATTATCGACGCTGTATCAAGGATCTTCTGAGCAATGGAAGATGTACTTGGAGCAGAAGATGAGATCTATGCAGATGCAAAAGGGGGAACATATTGATTTGTTCCCCTCTAAGCTTCAGGAGATCCGAGATGAGCTGGCAGCTATGGGGTCAACACCTCAAGTTTCCGAGATGGTAAAACTGGCCCTAAATTCAATATATGAGGGAGTGGCAAGTCTTTGTCCAGAGCATCCTGGGCAGGGCGACTTTGCCAAACTGGGATGAAATGTGGGCAACTCTTAAGCAAGAGGAGCTGAGGAGGGACTTGGGCAAGTGTAAACTTGACGTAAGCAGCAGCACTGGGTTGAAGCCCAAGGAGGAGGAAGAAAATGTAGCCCTCGCATCCAAGGGGTAGTAAGAGCAGCGAAAGAAGAAGAAAGATGTTTCGAAGATCAAATGTTTCAGATGTGGTGAATTTGGTCACTACACAACACATTGTCTTCTTAGGAAGAAGGACAAAGATGAGCACGATCCGAAGGTTGTAACCACGAAGATCGAGGAGGAGTTTGCCATGACAACCCATGCATCTCTTGGAGGGAGGTGGGGAGATCTTGAGTTGTAGTTCGAAAGGACTACAGACGGGCAAGATCCTTGAGGAGTCCACCTCTCAGGTCAATACCTTGCTACGGGAGCCCAACTCAGTAGTAGCAGGATGGACCAGTTCAGTTGATGTAGAGGAGTGTCAGAGTGACAGTTGCAGTGGCTAGGAGCACCAAAGACTGAGCAGTGCAGAGCTAGAGTTGGCATAGAGTAGAGTCAGCAGTAGCGCAATTGGCATAGAGTAGAGTCAGCAACAACGCAATTGGCATAGAGTAGAGTCAGCAACAACGCAATTGGCATAGAGTAGAGTCAGCAGCAACACAGAGGCTTCAAAGTGTCAACACGGAGACTAGCAGTAGTCAAAACGCCAACAACATATGCATCATGCTGAACACCAGTTCAATAATTTTGGATGTGTTTCCATTGTTGATGCAGTTGTAGCAGCAGTTGGAGAAGGTTGCAGTGCAGATGCAGTAATTGGCAGTCGCATTTCCAACAATAGCATGGATGTTGAATTAAGAGAGAGTTGCAGTATGGATGCAGTGCTGACAGTGGCAGGGTCAACAATAGTAGAGATGCAACATTTGCTCAATAGTTGGTGGACAGGATGTCGGACATTAGCAACGCAGAGGGAGATGTTATAGAACAGGGTGATGCTTCAGCAGGTTGCATTGGTAGAGCACATTCCTCTCTAAGAGGGAGTGTTGATTTCTGGTAGCATCAGATTTTCAATAATGATCTTTTGCAGTGAGGGGCAGGGATAGTATCCGAAGGGAAATCTTTCCTGATTGGAGAATACTCAGCAGAGAGGAGAGAGAAAGAGATCAAGCAGAGGCAACATAGAAGCCAAGAGGGAATCTGAAAATTTGCTAAAGGAATTGATTGTAGAAGCTGGAAGCCGGGTTGTGAGACTGGGAGGTGCAAATCGAAGTTCCGGGCAACAAATCGATCAGCTGAAGGGGTGACGTTGCCTCTAGAGGGTGTGATGCTGGGCTGACGCAGTGACTGCGCAGAGGCCGTTAGGGGCAATTCTTTTAGTGGCTGGATCAACCAAGATTTCCAGTGATAGTGTGAGATAACCTCACTTATCTCTCCGTCAGTGATATTCTTTGTAACTGGATTGCTGGGAAGGCATCCAGAGATTGTATTCAGAAATTACTAGTACATAATAAGGAAAACCTTCAGAGCTGTTGCACCAGTTTTCCCACATTGGGTTTTTCCGGGGACATTTGTCCAAACATAATTGTGTAGATGTGTTGTATTTCTTTCTTATTCAGTTTCTTGTTTCTGCATTTTATTTAAATGGTGAAGGCGACAGTGTATTCGTTTTAGTGTTTACTGTAGGAAACAGTAAATAATTTTGTTCAGTAATTAACAAATAGGAGAAACATAATCAGTTGTTGTAGTAGGAATTTGGGCATCCAAATTTTCACATGGTATCAGAGAAGTAGGTGGAACAAGAGAGTAGTGTCGGAAGATCCTAGCACTGAAGGAGGAAGGGAGTTCGACATTCCTGCAGAGGCAACAATTTGAATCCCAGAGGGATTACAGTTTAGGCTAGGAGGGCTAGATTTTCGTGGTGAATCTCTCTCTGAGTGAGTCGACAGAGAGGTAGGATTTCCAGATCGAAATTTGTTAGCGACAGAGCGAGCAGTGCAGCAAAAGCCTTAGCGAAGAGGGGTTCTTGGTGTGACGCAGTTTTCTGCAAGCAGTTGTTGGGCAGAAAGACGTGAGAAGGAAGAAGAGACACTTGAGGGAATTTCATCTTCAGAGAATTCCTAGCCAGGGAATTGAAATTCTCATTCGCTGAGCAACAACAGGAGAGAGGAGGTCATTCGACTTTTTCGATTGGCAGAGATGGCAACCAGTGGATTGAGAGATCAGGATAGGTTGGATGGTGCATCCAACTATGTGATCTGGAAGGCAAGGATGTCATGCCTTTCGGATGAGCATTTTCTCAAAGTCTACGTCGACGGCGTGGTAGCTGAGCCTGTAGATCTAGATCCGTTGAAGAAGTACAAGGAAGAAATGGCGAAGACAAAGAGAATGATCCTTGATGGAGTAAAGGATCATATAGTCTGTCACATCGCTGGCAGAAACACTGCCAAGGAGATGTGGGATGCATTGTTGACGTTGTATCAAGGATCTTCCGAGCAGCAAAAGATGTACTTGGAGCAGAAGATGAGATCTATGCAGATGCAGAAGGGGGAACGTATTGATCCGTTCCCCTCTAAGCTTTAGGAGACCTGAGATGAGCTGGCAGCTATGGGGTCAACACCTCAAGGTTCCGAGATGGTAAGACTGGCCCTAAATTTAGTGTATGAGGAGTGGCAAGTCTTTGTCCAGAGCATCCCAGGCAGGGTGACTTTGCTGATCTGGGATGAAATGTGGGCAAATCTTAAGCAAGAGGAGCTGAGGAAGGACTTGGTCAAGTGTAAACTTGACAGAAGCAACATCAGTGGGTTAAAGCCCAAGGAGGAGGAATAAAATGCAGCCCTCACATCGAAGGGGCAGCAAGAGCAACGAAAGAAGAAGAAATATGTTTCGAAGATCAAATGCTTTAGGTGTGGTGAATTCTGTCACTACATAACACAGTGCCCTTTCAGGAAGAAGGACAAAGATGAGAAGCATGATCTGAAGGTTGTAGCCGCGAAGATCGAGGAGGAGGAGTTCACCATGACAACCCAGGCGTCTCCAGGAGGGAGGTGGGGAGATCTAGAGTTGTAGTTCGAAAGGACTAAAGATGGGCAGGATCTTTGAGGATGGACCGGGTTAGTCGATGTAGAGTGTCAGAGTGACAGTTGCAGTGGCTAGGAGCGCCAAAGACTGAGTAATGCAAAGCTAGAGTTGGCAGCAGTGTAGTTGGCACAGAGCAAAGTCAACAACAACGCTGAGGCTTCAGAGTATCAGTGTAGAGACTAGCAGCAGTCAAAACTCCAGCAACAGATGCATCATGGTGAACACTAGTTTAGTGATTTTGGATGTTTTTCCATTGCTGATGCAGTAGCAACAATAGTTGGAGAAGGTTGCAGTGCAGATGCAGTAATTGGTAGTGGCAGTGCCGACAGCAGCATGGATGCAGAATTATGAGGGAGTTGCAGTACGGATGCAATGTTGACAATGGTAGGGTCAACAATAGTACAAATGCAACATTTGCTCAGTAGTTGGTGGACAGGATGTCGGACATCAACAACGTAGAGGGAGATGTTACAGAACAGGGTGATGCTTCAACAGGTTGCATTGCTAGAGCACATTCCTCGCTAAGATGCAGTGTTGATTTCTGGCAGCATCGGATGTGCTCTAAGCCTCAAAATTTGCAAGGAGGCTTAGACACATGCATTCTCCAATACCCAGAAATCGTTTTTGGAAATTCTACATGGATATAGTTCTATTAAAATAATTAATTATTTTTAATGGGACCCTAAGTCTAAGCTTAGGAAATTAAAATAATTAATGGGTATTAATCTAAACTGTGGGTGTAACTTTTGGAAGAAGATGAGGATCAAGCCAAAATGATCTAAGCCATTGATTAGAAGTTAATCTGAGCCGTTGGTTGTCCAACTGAAAGATATAAGAAGAGGCTTGAGGGGCACTTGGAGAACATATAGAGGTGAGATCAAAAGTTCGATTTTCTGAAGCAGAGCAGCTGTTGGTGAGATTTTCAATAGTGATCTTTTGTAGTGAGGGGCAGGGATAGTATCCGAAGGGAAATCTTTCTCGAACGGAGAATACCCAGCAGAGAAGAGAGAGAGAGATCCAATAGAGGCAACGCAAAGCCAAAGAGGCTGACGCAGAGCTACGCAGAGGCAGCGCAAAAGCCAAGAGAGAATTCGAAAATTTGCTAAAGGAATTGATTGCAGAAGCCGAAAGTTGGGGGTGAGATGGGGAGGTGCAATTTGAAGTTTCGTGCAACAAATTGATTAGCTGAAGGGGTGACACTGTCCCTAGAGGGTGTGATGCTGGGCTGACGCAGTGGCAACGTAGAGGTAGCCAGGGGCAGTTCATTCAGTGGCTGGATCAGCCAGGATTTCTAGTGATAGTGTGAGGTAACCTCACTTATCTCTCTGTCAGTGATATTCTTTGTAATTGGATTGCCGGGAAGGCATCTAGAGATTGTATTAAAAAATTACTACTGCATAATAAAAAAACCCTTAGAGCTGCTACACTGGTTTTCCCACACTGGGTTTTTCCGGGGACATTTCTCCAAAAATAACTGTGTAGATGTGTTGTATTTCTTTCTTGTTCAGTTTCTTGTTTCCACATTTTATTTAAATGGTGATGATGACATTGTATTTGTTTTAGTGTTTACTGTAGGAAACAATAAATAATTTTGTTCAATAATTAACAAATAGCAGAAACGTAATCAGTTGCTTCAGTAGGAATTTGGGCATCCAAAATTTCACATGACTAGTATTTTTACTTGTATATTGACACAGATTTCTAGACAAAGTGCTGATTTGTAAACCTTGCTGAAAAGACAATTTCTCCTCATGAAAAGAATGTTGGGTTTTTGTTGAGTAATTTAGGGCATAACAATTAGGAGATTTCTCTTCTAATGATAACTACTTGTGAATGCTTTTTACTTCTTTAGATTAGGATCTTCTCTTTACTTAGATTATTGTAGTGTTCTTCTTCATAAAACAATTACCAAGGCAAAAACAATAAAGAGACAAGAGACAAAATGTAGGCGATCGGCCTGGGCCAAAACCTCTCCAACTTGAGAGGAAAACACAAACGAATTCTTCTTCTTATAGAGACTTCAATTGACGAATACGAAGACCAAGACCCTTGACTTATTTGCCTCTCAAAGACCAAGTCACAAGACCCTTCTTCACTGTTTCTCTTTCTTGCCTAAGTCAACACAAGTCAACTTGCCTTACTGCACTTCTTGGCTACCCTGAATTTTCAACTTCTTTCCACAGACATGTAATCCGTACCTCTGCAATTTCGCACGTGGGAGGAGCTAGAACAAGCTTGGAGGTGTTTCCCTTCTTCGCTATACTTGGAGACTTCTCTAGATGACCTCGGCTAGTAATGGAGCTGATTTGGAGACCCTTTTGGTGACTTCCTCTTGGACTGTTTTGACACTACTGCAGAAACCCTAGTCTTTTGCCACACATGAGAAGATACTAGCCCCAAAACAATGCTAAACTGCTTCGATAAGATACCTCCTTCCTTTGCTTGGCTATAGGCTTCCTTCTTCATGAAATTCACACTTATTTTCCACCATTTATCCTTGACCGAAAATCTGTCTCTAGAGTGAAGGCCGAGCTGCCTATTTGTAGTGGTTTGTCCATTAAGAATAAGCCGACTTGAACTGGTTCCTGGGCCGACATGCCTTTTCTAGAATCATCCTTAGGCCAAATTCAAGGAGTGTTTGTGACAAGGTCTTGTATGGCTTATGACACAAATAAATTCTCTCCTACAATGTGTAACATATCCAAATGGGTCTTTCATCTTTGGCATTGACTCTATAGACTTTTGTGACTTGATGACTAATCCTAAAGGTTCACAATGGGAGCCTTAACTAAAAATAAAATTCCTTGATCATGAAACACATGATTCAAGTATTACAAAAATAATTTTATTTTTCTTCTTTACATCAATTACATGAAATCATAATGTCATTATGAAGACCGAACCTAGTTACACTTTTCAACAGTTTTCTCGCAAGGTTTGGTTTCCAAGTGTAATTTTTTTTTTGTCTATTGTGCATGGCTGTCTTTCTATGATCTTTACTATTTCGACTGCATTAACTGTTGATATTTATGAGTATAATTATTCAACGATAGCAGTGATATAAAAACACTGTTTGAAAAATCTTTAGGAAGTAATTATCAGGCAAAAAATTGTATTCTACTGCATTTTCCATAGAATTTCAACAATAAAGACCCCATTCCCATTAGGATCCATGGCCCTTTGGCATCAAATTGAGGTCTTGACCTCCTTAATTGCAAACGGCTAGCTGTAGTAGGGTCAAATTGCTTGGAAATAGGCTCAAAATTGACTTCTAGATGCTTGAAATGCCCTTGGGGGCTTTACTTCACCAATATGTTTCCTTAACTTTGCTTGCAATGGGCTATTACTTGCTTCAAGAGGTCTTGACCTCCTTACTTTGCGTTCATTTCATCCAACGACTGCCTTAATTGCTTGATAATGGTTTTTTTTTCACCTTGAATTGACCTTGCTTTGATTTCTTTAGCCCTATGGGGCTTACTTGCTCGCTAATTGCCTCAACGTCTAGCTTGGAGTGACCTTTCTTGCCTTATTTGATAAATTTGGCTTGCTAAGCTTGCTTCAAATGCTAACGACCAACTTGATTAGGAGGATATTGACCTTTTCTTGGGGTAAATTGCACTTAATTCTTGATAAAGTCCTCGGGGGCTAGAAATTTTCACATTAAACTCCAACATTCCAGTATTAGCCCTTATATTCTTCCTTTATTCCATCAAAATAGCCCCAAAAGAGAATGTTGTCGTGCCCAAGTGTGGTACAAGTGCTTGGAAATGCCATCTTGGCTAGAGCGTTAAGCTGATTTTGCTTGTACAATTCACTTGCTTGCCACATCTTCCTTGTCCACTTCATCACTTAGCTTCAAATTATGTTGCTTGCAATGCCACATGGAAAGCCTGTTTGCCCCAAAACTAGGTCCACTACTATAACTAGAGTTTTGTTAGGGCGTGCTAATTGCTTCGAAAGACAAGTGGTTCATCTAGGCATATAGAATCAAATGGATACCTTCTTTGCCTCAAAACCTGTAGCATGATGCCTCATCAGATGCAAATGCATTGGGAACTGTGAGACTATTAGGATGTAAAAGCCAAGGCCAAAGGAAGGTGCAAAATACATAAGACACATGGAACATGTGGGGTAGGGGGTGCACTGGGATTAGAAGGGATAATGTCAATGAAAAGTACATATGTTGATCACTTTTACAAGGCTTTATTGATCCAAGTGCTCCCTTAAACCATGATTCCTAGCAATCCCTGGGCCCTATTCCAAGATACTTGCACACCATCCCAGGATATAAGAACATCCATCAAGGCAGGGAGTTTACCACCCACCAGGGGAGAGTCAACAATGCCAGAGAGATAGACATATCATGAAACAAACAACACCAAGAATAGCCATGTCTGTCCACACCAACGAGGATCTAAGAGTCACTTTCACAAACAACACACACCCACATTGCTTGATAGGGCTATAAGGCACATCCTGTGGGCTTATATGGCATGGCCAAAATGTTCCGGATTACCCCTGCGGAAAGAGGTTAATAGGGTGGATATGGAAAAAACTCGTTAAATAGAAAAATACAAAAAATAAACATAATTTCTAGAAAAATATCAATATTTTGCTTTGAATTTAGGTATGAATGAGTATACTTAATATTATGCAAAAATAACACATTCAAAATCTCAAAATTGTATATTGTACGTAATAAATACCATTGACCATGGCATGAAGTTACAAACCAAAATGAGCATTAACAAACTGTCCAATGTGAAATCTAAAATCACGACATAATACTTATGTGAGCCTAGTATTTCTTGATTTAGGGTAGCATCGGATGTGCTCTAGGCCTCAAATTTTGCAGGGAGGCTTGAACATATATATTCCAAAGAACCCATAAAGTGTTTTGGGAAATTCCACCCAGAAATGATTTTTTTAAAATAATTAATATTTATAATGGGGTTTCTAAGTCTAAACTTAGGAAAATTAAAATATTAATGGGTATTAATCTAATCAGGGGTGAAACTTCTAGAAAAAGCCACAGATCAAGCCAAAACGATCTGAGCCTTTGATTATGATTTAATCTAGGCCGTTGGTTGCCCAACAGGAAGATATAAGAAGGGGCTTGAGGGTCATTTGGAAAACACACCAGGCAGATACTCAGTTGCCCAAGTAAAATTGATTTTCTCACTAGTCGAAGTTTGGCAAGAGAAAATCGATTCAGAGGGAGAGTTGCAGGAGGAGGAGAGACAGAGGGTTCAGCATCAGTCAGGGAGACAGGGATGAAGACGCAGAGCAGTAGAAGGGACCGCGCTGGGCAGGTTGATGCTGGGAGAGGCAGCACTTGCTTGAGTGACGCAGGCATTGCGCAGGCCCGTCCAGAGGCCAGAGAAAGTGACACTGGGCAAGCTAGAGAGACGCAGAGGGTGGAGGAACCTCTCTCTCAGATACTTGTTCAGGAACGTTTGTAAATATTTCTCAGAAAGCCTTGTTCTATACTGCTGGGTGTAATTTGTACATGTTGATTTTTGCTGAAGAATAATAAAATAACTGTGTCATTGTGTTTGTATATGTGCCAGCATTTTACTTACATTTACTTTCTGCAATGTTTTAATTGTGAAGGCTGCAGTAGAATATTTTTCTATATTTGCCGTAAGAATACAGTAGATAACTTATTTCTGAGGTAGTAGAAGAAATCATATTAATCACTGCAGTAGGATTTCCTTTTTAGAATTTTTGACAGTATTGAGGGCTAATGGAAGGCCTTCCTGCATCAGTGGTTTGCTCCAACTACATCAATTCCTCAAAAATGGCTTGGGTCTCTCATCATCATTAATGTGCTCTAGCTCCTCTGCAGTTTCAAATCAGCTCTGGAGATCTTTAAATGTCATGCTTGAGCTCTTCACAAAGATCAAACCAGCACTGAAGATTTGTAGCAGTCGTGCCTAAGCTCCCCTGAAAGCGTAAATCAGCTACAAAAGTTTGTAGACGTTCTGTGCTAGCAAAAGTGGGTTGTTGATGCTGTGCCCTAGCTCGATTCATGATGCCCTTGGTCTAACTGTCTAAAATGCCGAAATCCCTAGTGCAAAACTCTACTCCAAAACACAATCAGAGAAAAGTGAAAAAGTAAGGGCAAATGACCATTTTGGTCTTTTAAAGCAATCTTTGTCTGACCTTTGTTGACCTCTCAGACCCCGCTGAGTGTGACTGAGGCTTGGCAGGTCTGGTCGAGTCTTGTCAGACATGGTCAAGTCAAGCCTGGGTCTGGTCTGAACCAACCTAGTTTATGGATGTGTCAGGCCTACCTGGACTCAGATAGGTCCTGTCACTAAAATAGATATTAAAGAAATTGTATAGTATCTTGGGACTAATTACTAAGACCAACAAAGGCAATAAACTGATCAAGTGAGAAGATAGTTTGGATAAACATTTCTTATTTCTTCATGCTTAAGATGATCTCTCTGAATCATAGAATAATAAAAATAAAAACACATGATTTTCCTTCAGTCAAACAGGCTAATGTTAGAATAAAAAATTCAGTAATCTCAATTTTATGCTTTGGACATGTAAAAGCCCGTGTCTGATAAAAAGGAAGGTACCTTAAAATATATAATAGTTTTGATTAACCAAAGTCTATCATTTGTTTGTAGATGAATTTTTTTATGCTGATGTGTTGTGATTTGGAACTTGAAAGAATTAATTTCACTCCAGAAATTTGGAGGAATACAGTAATATGCATAAATTAGCTGATAAAAAGATGATTTTTTTCCTCTACAGTAAACCTGTAAAGGCTTTGCAAGCTCAATTGTGGCAAGATCCACCGAGTTTAAAATGTGGAGAAGACACTCTGTTTCACCCGGGGGAAGTTTTGAGTTTAAATCTCATTTAGCAATTTAGTTTGCATCCAGGATAGGAAACTTAAAAAAAGACATTTATTCTATTGATATTGGAGCCAAAGCAGACATGTTCTTCCTTCTTGTGTATATAGGGAGGGGAAATGTGCATGCGTGTCTCTACTATTGTGGGAAATTTATGAATGTTTGATTGATGTTATCTGCATTTATGGAAAAGGAGATGCAGTTGTTTTAGAAGGAATGAGAAAAGGTTGGCTAATTTGCATAACCTCTTTAAGTGTTGGCAAAAAAAGGCATCGAAATTTTTTAACATGATTACTAGAAGAGCTTAAACAAGTTGTGCAAGTTATGCATAAGCGAGGGATGTCGGTAATGAATAAAGTAGACTTTTTTTATTGAACATTTATTATATCTGTCGCTGTTGTTGTCCATTGATGGATTTTGTAATGAATTTTGGAAAGTGTTTTTGCCCCAAAGAACAGGAACTGTATACTTGCTTTTATATCTTATATACAGTCTAGTATTTGAATTTCAAACATATGCTCTGCTTTTTTATTTTTATTTTTAGCTTCTCAATCCGTTGTTTGTATTGAACCAGTATGATTGACTGGAGTGAGAGATAGGGATGCAGGAGGCTGATTTAGTGGTTCTGGGTGTTTTGTCAAAGTGTTAATCACTAGTGCTTTTCATATCCTCCATGTGGCTGATATACTTCTAGTTCTGCCCAGTATATTCATAAATTTGCCTTCATATTGTGGCCCGAATGCTAAGGGCAATTATTTGTCATATTTGCCCAACACTTGAATAGTGTTTTAAGTGTTGTCATCCTAGCCTTGAGATAGTAGTATGCAATGTTTTAAGACTCGGACTTCGCCATGGAATCGGTTGAGGGTCAATTCGGACTTGGGCTTGGACTGATTTGATTTCAATGAGTTGGTTTACTAAAAGATACATAAAATATTTAAATTTTAATAACAAAATTATTTTTAAGATTTCAAACCATTTAGAGACAAAATATGCAAAGTCTGCTCAATGGCTCATATATCGAAATGGCACTGAGCGCAATATAGATCAGCAACAAAATACATAATTATTAATAAATGAGGCTCTCAATAGCCTCTAGCTACTGGTATCAATCAGCTGAAATGTGAAGCAAAGCCTTAAGACATCATATTAAAATCTGAAGGCAACAGTTACAATCTTCATGAGGTCAGCTTTTGACCAGATTGAGAAAAAAATGTTTCAGAGCCTGCTGAACCGAGCAGTTGGCTGAGTCCGTGTCAACTTGGTCTGAGTTTTTAAAAACTATGTGAGGTGACCTGGTAAGGCTCGAGATAGCCTTTGTCTTTTGCATATTTGTATCTTCTTTTCCTTGGCATTTCTTGAGCATTTCTTGAGTCTTTGATCTTTCTGTTCTCTGTCCATGCTTCAGAAACAAATGGGCTTGAGCTTGTTTTTCCTTGCATTGAGTGTGTTATGTTTTCCGAAATTGTCCAATGTAAAGCATTCCAGGGAAAGTCTTTTTCACTTTGAATGGGCATACACTCTTTGATTGACCTAGATTCACTTTAGTTTGTGAAGTTTAACTTTCTGGTGATAAACATTTCAGGTATTCCATTCCATTGAAATTGGACTGTAGCTAACACCATAGGAGAAGAAGTTAGAGCTAAACATCTAAAAACTCATTAAATTTCATTCCTTAACAAGATATCTGCAGTATTCACTTTCTTACGTATTCTAATTCCCGTGCTGGTATAATCAGGTTTGTCAAAGGTTAATGGTTCAGGGCCTTCCTGGGGCAACAAAGTATAATGGTGCCATGGATGTCGTTACCAAAATTTTGAAGACAGAGGGTATTCGTGGCCTGTATAGAGGCTTTGGTATGTCTGTGATTACTTATTCTCCACAATCAGCTGTATGGTGGGGAGCTTATAGTTCTGCACAACACATAATTTGGAGGTGTGAACATTGATTTAATCTGATAATTTTACCTGAACTTTAATTTTCTTGCATACAAGTCAAACAACACATCGGTTTTGTTCATGATGTGTTTGAGTGTGGAATTCCAAATTAAAAAATATCATGTTTTGTACTCAGCATAAGTAAATGTTTCCAATTATCTTAAACATTAAAAAATTGCTTATGTTGTCCATATTCAACAAATACTTTCAGCAAAAGTCATCCATATTCTTGATCTTGCTTGAAGTATTTTATTTGAAAATAATATTAAGGGCTGGATGCAGGTTAAGTGAACCAAATATACAAACAAAATCACCAGTACATAGAGTCATATCTTTTGTCTGAGGTTTCAGGATCAGCTTGGATAGACTCCCATCCACTGTTTCCCTGCTTGGGTTTCATAGGCTATCCTGGTTTAGAAATGCCCAGAGGAATAATAGGAGACTTGTCAAACCCTGAGACACCTTAGGAACATTGAGTGCCAACTTTTTTGCCACTCTTAGCATTCACAAACAACACGTTCAACTCAATGTTGAGGGTGAAAATATTGTGAGTGGGCTGGGGAATGAACGACCAAGGTTCCCTACTCATGGTACATGGTGCTCCAACCTAGAGATCTAATCATGCGCGTAAATGTTCCTTTTCCATCTCCACATTGTCTGTCTATACTCTACACCTTGGTCTGCAAATGCAAATGTGCACATATTCAAGAGCTATCATGCGAGGGAAAATAATTGGTTTATGCATTCTTAAATAAACATTTGTTTCTTCTTTTCCAAATGTGATACAATATGTCTCTACTATGTTGTGTTAAGCTCAACGGTCCTTGGGAGTTTGTCTCCTGGAAGGGATGCCTTCCAAGAAATGGGCGGGGGAAAATAATTGACTGCAGAATCTAGCAGCCCAATCCCAGAGTGACTTGGGAAATCTACACAACCAAATTAGAAGCTTAATAGTTCCATTTTTTCCACACAATGATGGTGTTTAGGCTGAGGCATTCCGAAATACTTAAAATGTTGTTCAGTGGCTAAGCTGTTGTGCACCGAAGACAGTGCAAAATAGGCTTTTTAGGTTCCAAGGGAGCTTTCCAAATGGCTTTGAGTTTGTAAAGCCAGGTCTTTTGTTTTGGACTTGAGTCTCTATATCTTGTTTAGTCTTAATGTCTAGTTCCAACTTAGTGGCCAACCGATGATAACCTTTTGTTGGCTTATATTTTTTGAAGCCCTTTATTCGGTAATAAGCAATGCACGAAAATTTAGGTTGCTCTATTATCCCCCAAGTTGTTCCCTATCTCTCGTAGAGGTGCATGTTACCCACGGGCCACAATTGTTTCTTGGGCAGAATTGGGGTAACCAGGAGGGGGATACAACACTTTTGTGCTCCATCCCAATGATGGTGAAAGGGTAGGTACAGATTGTATGGGCTCTGACGTAAGGAATTGTATTATGATGTTGCCATCTGAGCATGGAGGGCATTATATCAGATTGGTGATAATAGCCTTGGGTAGATTTGGATTTCGGTGCCTACAACATATGTTCCTTTGTGGTCATTCATGTGAAAATTTTTGAATCTACACATCAGAAATCCCACTGCAATCACTGGTTTATCATCTCCTACATTTTCTTTACATTCAACAAGTTATTTAAATATTTAAACAACGATGAAAACACTATTGCAGACTAAACATACATACAGATCATGAACTGAAATAAACTGAGACAATCACACAAGGGACACCGTTATTTTTGGACAATCGTCCCCAGAAAAACCCAATGCGGGAACATTGGTGCAACATATAGAGGGTTTGTATTATTAGGCAGATTTCTGAATACAGCTAGGGTGCCAAATCCGGCTCACCCAACAAAGAAGAACCCTGGCAGAAGTACCTCTATTCGGAGACAAATATTTTGACAATTCCAGCAACTGGATGATCAAACCCCACAGATGACAATTGTTGTTCCCAGTGCTGGGCAGCGATGGCTGCTCCAAGCTTTGTGCTGGAATTGCGTCACCTCCTCTAGGAGCTGTGTCACCCTTCCAGTGAGCCTCCCTTGCTCTAAGTCGATATGCTGAATCGTTGCTTTCTCTACCCCACAGAAAACCCTAATGTTGCCTCTAGGGAACTGCGTCAACACCTTTAGCTTCTGCATCAACCCCACTAGCTTTTGCGTCACCCTCTCTGGAGCTGCGCTGTCTCTCCTGCTGCTGTTCTGCCTCTCTGCTATGTATCCTCGGCCTTGGACTGAAGTCCCTCTGCTGAACTGCCCCTCTCACTGCAACTCAGATCACTTAGCTCAACTTTCTCAGCAAACCATGCCCCAAAAAAATCGAACTCTTTGATCTCTTGGTGTATCTCCAACTGACCCTTAAGCCTCCTAAACTTTTCCTGTTGATGAATCAACGGCCGTGATCCAATCTCTAATCAACGACTAAGATTAAAACAGGCTTGATCCTCGTCACTTAGAACCTTCTCACCCATATTTTTATTAATATACATTAATATTTTTATTTTCCAAAGTTTAGACTTAGGAACTCATTAAAAATATTAATTATTTTAATAACTCCTCATTCGGGTGGAATTTCTCCAAACGATTTCTGGGTTCTGGAGATCTCATGTGTTCTAGCCCCTCCACAAAATTTCGGAGCTAGAGCACATCCGATGCTATCCAAAATCAACAATTCATATCTGATTCCTAGTGGACTTGAAGAATAACTGTTATGATCACAGACATACTACATAATGCAGCCTCTTGCTTTGCATTCCTTCATACAACTTGAGGTGTAAATGACTTGACCTTTGCTAATAAAGGTAGAAGACTCAGTACTATGAAAAGTGTTGAGATTGGTAGCTTGGGAGGTACTCCAAACCCTAGGGTACAGGGTTGTGGAGGAATTTGACCCACATGGGCTTTGTGGGCAAGAGTACCCAAGCTGTGGGCTTTGCACCCAAAGTTGTGGGTGTGAATCCATGAGGAGATTTGATGACTTGGCACTTGGAGATGATAGAGCACCCTTAGAGGAGCAAGGGGCTACTTCAAGCACCAAGAGAGCCCTTGTCATTGTGGAGACATTAATTTTTATGTGTCAAAGAATGGAAAAGAATCAAGTTGGCCTAGACTTAGAGGTGCCCTTTCAAGGGCTGTTCGTTACACCCATAGAGACATATAAAAAGGAGAGACTTGGAGGATCATTTCACCATCCAATGAGCAGCGTATCAAAGGAAGATTGCCTTTGAATTAGCCGCAAATCAAAGGAGCTCAAGCGAAGGAGGAATAGACTTTTGTTTGGGGTGATTTCCGTGATAGCTTGAAGGTTGAGTTTGATAGAAGGCAGGCCGATGATTTGGAGAAGAAATCTGACAGTCTTGTGCAAAGTTTGAGGTGTTTTCCTTCTTCTTGGAGGATCATTTCACCATCCAATGAGCAGCGTATCAAAGGAAGATTGCCTTTGAATTAGCCGCAAATCAAAGGAGCTCAAGCGAAGGAGGAATAGACTTTTGTTTGGGGTGATTTCTGTGATAGCTTGAAGGTTGAGTTTGATAGAAGGTAGGCCGATGATTTGGAGAAGAAATCTGACAATCTTGTGCAAAGTTTGAGGTGTTTTCCTTCTTCTGTTTGGGCCGCAAACTTTTGTGTGATTGCAGGTAGTAAGGGTATCCCTTGGGGAGGGCCAAGAGGCCTAGAAGGACTCTATACTCTAGGAAGCATACACAGAAAGACAAGTGCAGGTGTGAGGGCTTAAAGAGAAGGAGAATGCAGGGTTTTGGAGCAAATTTTAGGGCTGACATATGCCCTAACCAGAGCTTATAAATTGCACAAAATCCAAGGTCAAGGAGAGCAGTAGAAGGTTGTAGAACAAGTTATGTTTGTTCTCTTGTATTGTGTGAAATTTTTATATATTGCAACAACTGGAAATTATTCTTCTAACTGAAAATTTAATTATGAAGTTTATTTGCTACAACAAACAACTAATAAAATCACAACTGCAATTTTCACTGTAAAAATACTGCGGAAAATAAAATACTGAAAATTGAGAAATTCTTGCACAGGCATAAGAATTTTGACAGATGGAGCAGAATTTTGTCCTCGGATAAACCCAAATTGGGAAAACCAGTGGAGCAGATGAGGGTTTTATTATTATTCTTCAGCAGCAATTCTGAGTACAATAATATAGATGCCCAACTGACAATCTAATATGAGGAAAATACTGGCAAAATTATTGTGAGAATTTTCTCTCATCCCACAGCTAATTGCTGCCATAGAAATTACCTCCCTACCCTCTGCGCTAAGCCTCCTGTGTCACCCTCTGCGCAGAGCTTACGCTGGCCCTATGAGAATTTCGACCTTCCTTCCTTTGCCTCTTCCGGGGACTGGAAACCTTCCTCCCGAATGCTACTACCCTCCTCTTCCCCCTACTACTCACCCTCTGGCTCTATCTTCTCTGTTGAGCTACTGCTACTGAGAAAATCGAACTGCCTGGGCAACTGAGTATCTGCATTGGTGTGTTCTCCATCACCACATCGACCTCCTTTTATAATCCACTGTTGGAGCACCAACGACCAAGATTAAAACATAATCGTTGGCTAGGATAATTTCTAGATCGATCCATGTGAGTTTCTAGATGATTCTCGCCTTGAATTAATTAATACTGATTAATTAACCATATTCCCTAAGTTTAGACAGGAAATATTTAAAAACTAGTTAATAATCTAATTAAGTCATTTCCAGGCGGAATTTCCAGAAACGATTTCTGGGTTTAGTAGATCTCATGTATTCTATCATTTCCACCAAATTTCGTGGCTAGAACACATCTGATGCTACAAAAACTAACACTACCTCTTAGCGAGGAATGTGTTCTAATGTTGCACACCCTGCCACAACACACTGTCTTTGTATCATCTTCTGTCACGCTGTTGATGTCTAGGTGCTGCTGCCCACCAACCATTGCACAACTCTGATATACGCTGCATATGTGTTGCTGTTGATCCTATTGTACTATTGCCAACGCTGCAACTCCCTCTCATTTGTTGCTGCTACAACTGCAACATCTGCAACTGAGAATCATCCAAAGTAGCTTGTCCCTGCTACTGAAACGAGTTCTCCACCATACCCATTTGTTCCCTGAAATAGACGAACTTAGCTCTCCCTAGAGCTTTCGTGAGTATATCTGCAACCTGCTCTTCTGTGGGAACATACTGTAGTTGGATTGCTCCACGTTGTACACAATCTTTGATGAAATGACACCGAATATTGATGTGCTTCGACTTGTCATTAAACACTGCATGCAACTATGATTATCATAGTAGACACTAGTCGCCTCCAGCCTTTGCTTGAACAAGCTTGCTATCATCTTCCGAAGCCATATAGCTTCGCACGTAGCTGTGCTGGCTGCCATATACTCTGCTTCTGCAGAGATCAATGCTACTGACTTCTGCTTCCTGCTACACCAAGAAACCATCCCTGATCCAACATTGAAGCAGTACCCAAAGGTACTTTCCCTGTCCACAGAACTGCCTGCCCAATTTGCGTCTATATATCCACAAAGTTTGACGTCATCCCCTCGAGTATATCTCAACCCATACTCGACTGTGCTGCGAACATACCTCAGAATATGCCTCGCTGCTGCCCAATGTACCCTCTTCGGCTCTACCATGAATTGACTTATGGTGTTGACTGCGAAGCAAATATTTGGCCTAGTGTTGACCAGATACATGAGAGACCCAATAAGCTTTCTATACAAGGTGGGGTCGACATTCTTGTGATCCGATGCATTTATCTTCTTTCAGTTGGTGATCATGGGCGTAGACAGGAGTTTGCAATCTTGCATTCTGAACCTCTTCAAAATATCTGTAGCATATCTTCCTTTCCTAAGGAAGATCTCCCCACCCTTTTGCCACACTTCCAATTCTAGGAAATAGTGCATCAACTCTAAATCCTTCATGTCAAACTTTGCTGCCAGGTTCCTCTTGTCCTGATGATCTTGTCAAAAAGAGATCATCCACATACAAAACTAGGATGAGTGGCTCACCCTCCACCATCAAATAGTAAAGGTTTGGATCTACGTCACTCTTGATGAATCCCATCTGCTGCAACTTGCAAGTATTTGTCAATCCTACCATACCATGCCTTGGGAGCTTGCTTGAGTCTGCATGGAGCTTTCTTCAGTGTGCACATGAGTGTGCCTCTCATGAGTCTCAAAGCCCTCTCGCTGTTCTATGTACACTTCTTCCTCTATCACTCCGTTCAAGAAGGTTATCTTGACGTCCATATGGTGAATCTGCCATCCCATTTGAGTTGCTAGGGATATAACTGATTGGATAGAAGTGTATCTGGCATCTAGGGTGAAGGTCTCCTTATAATCTATCCCTTCTTTTTGTGCATACCCCTTTTCCACAAACTTAGCCTTGTACTTTTACACGTTACCATCTGCAACATATTTCATCTTGTAGATCCATTTAAAACCTACAACTAATCTGTCTTCCGGCCTTGGCACTACCTCCCAAACATCATTCGTCATGATAGAGCTATACTCTTCTACAATGGCATATACCCACACTTGATGTTGTGCGGCCTCCTGAAAGTTGAAAGGTTCTGCAACTTGAGCCACCAACGCTTGGTACCTATCAGGCTGTCTGCACTGTCTTTTGTTCATCCTAGGAGTTCCAATAAACTCCTTTGCATTTCCCAATGTCTGACAAACCTCTCTGTTGACTCTGTCACTAGTCGTGGGAGGTTCAACCAACTCCTCCTCATACTGCCTCTGCTGAGAACTCCTCGAATTTCCTGCACTTGAGGAAATATTGGTACTGGTCACAGTATTCGATCCTTGTGACTGTCCTCCTACCTGTCCCACTGGTTTCCCCTGCCGCTGGACTAAAGAAGCTTTTGCTGACTTATTCCGATCACCTGCAGGCATCTCACGAGATCACCTGAAAGCTTGGTCCTCCATGAACTTCATGTCTCGCCTTAATACAATCTTCCTATTGCTAGGAATGTAGATTTTGTATGCCTTTGAGGTTTTGCTGTACCCAACGAAGAACCCCTTCTCTGCAGTCTGATCCAGTTTGGTACGTTTATCATCTGACACGTGGCAATAAGCAACACTGCCAAAAATTATGAAGTGGCTTCTTCCCTGTGAAATCTCCTTCTGGCGTTTTCTTCCACAATGCTCTATGAGGAGTCTTGTTCTGAATATATATTGCCGTGTTACATGCCTCTACCCATATAAATCTGGGTAGATACTGTTCATATAATATAGCCTTTGCAGCTCCAACAATGGTTCTGTTTTTCCGCTCTGCTACACCATTCTACTGTGGATTATATGGAGCTGTCCATTCTCTCTTGATGCCTTCCTTCGCACAAAAATCTGTGAAGTCTTTATCAATATATTCTCCACCATTATCTGAGCGAAGCACCTTGATCTTCTTCCTTGTCGCATTCTCCACGAGAGCTTTAAACTCTCTAAAACGATCGAAGACCTCATCTTTGGTCTTCAAGAAGTAGATCCAGGTTTTCCTGGAATGGTCATCAATAAAGGTGACGAAATATTCGGCACCACTGAGAGCTCTAGTGGACATCGGGCCGCAAATATCTGAATGTATGAGTCCTAACACGCCATCAACTTTGTTGTCACTTCTTGGAAATGCTGCCTTAGCATACTTCCCAAGTACACATTCTCTGCACAAATCATCATGTTTCGTGCCAAGTTATGGAACCCCTATTACTGTTTCTCTGAGCGTCTTGAGTGCTCCATGGTGTAGATGCCCCATTCTCCTATGCCATAACTCATTCAACTCCTTCCCACTGCTACTATCATTGCCTATTAGTGCGATTGGAGAATCAATTTGTAACTGGTACAATATGATCTGTTGCTTTGAACTCCAATCTGTCTTAGCTTTTTCCAGCATGGGTGTTTGACATACACTTTCTTCCCTACAAATTGAATATCATACCCCTTATCCTGTATTTGGGATACTAAAATCAGGTTCATACCCAATCTTGACACATGCAATACATCTGTAATGCTGGTGCTTGCTCCTGATTCCGTCTGAAACTTTATGGTACCTCTCCCCACTGGAGTACATTTTGTTCTATTTCCCATAGTAATTTGGAAGTCCATCTGCTCCTCCTTGTAGCTAGAGAAATATTCTCTAACCCCTGTCATGTGAGCTGATGCTCCACTGTCTATATACGATACACCTTGTGACGCTGATCCTAATAAGCAAGCAAATTCGTCCTCCAATCTGGAAGACAAATCTGAAGTCTCCTGAATGTTACTTTTGTCCATGCTAAAGAATTTATAGTGTGCTATTCCTCTTTTCCACCTCGACAATGGCTTTGCTCTAGCGAACTGTTGCAAAAACCTCTGTGTCCAGCTAGAGATTTTCCCAATGAAAGTACTGAGGTTCTTCCTCTGTCTTTGGAATCACTCGATCTGGAAGGATCAAATTTTTCTGCCCCTCTCAGAAAAATCGAACTTTTCCTCAAGCAACTCAGCTCCTTAGCAAAATATTGCGCTGCCCTTGGGAATTTCGGCCTGCTGCCCTTGCTGAGAACCGAAATTCCTTTCCTTCGTACTCCTGAGCTCTCTAGCTGATCAACTGTGCTCTAATACCATGTGAAATTTTTATCTATTGCAACAACTAGAAATTATTCTTCTAACTGAAAATTTAATTATGCAGTTTATTTGCTACGACAAACAATGAATAAAATCACAACTACAATTTTCACCATAAAAATACTACGGAAAATAAAATACTGAACACTGAGAAATTCTTGCACACGCATAAGAATTTTGACAGAGTTATTTTTTGACAATTGTCCTCGGAAAAATCCAATGCGGGAAAATCGGTGCAACAAATGAGGGTTTTATTATTATTCTTCAACAACAATTATGAGTACAATAATATAGATGCCCAACTTGCAATCTAATCTGAGGAAAATACTGGCAAAATTACTGTGAGAATTTTCTCTCACTCCACAACTAATTTCTGCCGTCGAAATTACCCCCTAGCCTCTGCGCTGAGACTCCTGCGTCACCCTCTGCACAAAGCTTACGCTGGCCCTGTGAGGATTTCGGCCTTCCTTCCTTTGCCTCTTCCGGGGACTGGAAACCTTCCTCCCAGAATGCTGTTATCCTCCTCTTCCACCTGCTACTCACCCTCTGGCTCTATCTTCTCTACTGAGCTAATGCTACTAAGAAAATCGAATTGCTTGGGCAACTGAGTATTTGCATTGGTGTGTTCTCCATCACCACATCAATCTCCATTTATAATCCACTGTTGGAGCACCAACGACCAAGATTAAAATATAATCGATGTCTTGGATCATTTCTGGATCAATCCATGTGAGTTTCTAGATGATTCTCGCCTTGACTTAATTAATACTGATTAATTAACCATATTCCCTAAGTTTAGACTTAGGAAATATTTAAAATCTGATTAATAATCTAATTAAGTCATTTCTAGGCAGAATTTCCAGAAACAATTTCTGGGTTTTGGAGATCTCATGTATTCCACCAAATTTCGTGGCTAGAACACATTCCATACTACAAAAACTGACATTTTGATTTTGTTTGCTAGTGGATAAAGTCCTAGTTTGGGACAGTTTGGAATAACATCTAAAGGTCTGTTTGGAGGGCAGTAGTAAGGTGTTCTTTGATGCCCTAGATCAGTTTGTAGACAAGGACTTTGATACTCGTAAGAAGGGTGGATTTGGAGAAGCCTAAGGGTTATCTCTTGGGGGCATAAGGGCAGCCATTTGGGCTTATGAACCAACCCTAGTTCGCTGATAAGAGAAGGACATCTACAACAGAAGTGAGCAACCATCCATGCCCTAAGTTTGTCTTCATTGGAGCAGCACAGGAAGGCAATAGTAGGAAGAAGTCCTAAAGAGCTGAGGAGCAGCAATGGGTAGTCTAGGAGTTGTTCACAAACGGAGTTGTGAACAACTCACAAGAAGACCCTATGTGTTGATTTGTTGATTGAATAATGATCAACTAGAGGGAAGATTGGTGAGCCGTGTTCAGTGACCTAAAGGAGCACGATCCATTGATAGAGGTAGATTGGTGTTGCTGCAGATTGGGAGCAGAAGGAGCAACAAATGTGTTCAGGGTACAACCAAGTGGAGTTGTCATAGTGCATTACATCATCTAGTAGGCCAATTGTATCTTCTTTAGGGTAGATTGATTGTCGAAGGACTGACACCAAAGCCTAGTTTTTATTCTTGTGTTAGTGATTGTATGAGGGCGACGATCCTTGGTACGAGAGCTCTATACAATTGTATTACAATTTGTTAATATAACGAAGTTGGGTTGTTGAATATTGTAAAAAGTTGTCTATTGGTGCACTAGTTGATTTATTGTTGTACTTGTATTTGTTTCGTTGTGAAAAGTAGTTTGTTGTGGCATTTGAGTTGGTTATGTAAGAGATTCTAAGACCTTAACCTAGATTCTCTAGTGTTGTGGAAAAACACCAAAAAGACCCTCCTCTCCTTCAGCGTTAGGGCTTCCTTTGATGCAACAAGCCCTCCTTAGTCTCTCAGTGTGAGACCATCATCATTTGGGCTTTGAATCCATTGCTGCCTATCAAGTTGTGTGAAGGTTAGCTTGGGGCATGCTAGGTCCAATTGTGTCATCTTGAAGAATCCTCAAATCTGGGTCAAAGTTAGCCAATATTCTGGGTGCTGGAGGTGCTTAGGGACATGTGTCATTTGATACTGCTACTAGGAGGCTCCAAACTCTCAATGCTTCACTTGTTGTTGCCAACGTATGCCTCATAAGGACTTGGGTACCTATGGAGTAGGTGTTCAAGGATTGGGCTACTGAACCACTTGACAAGAACAACATGGATTGTAGTGAAAGCAACCAATCATTAGGTATAAATATCAATAATGCATTTAAGTGAACCAAACTTGAATTTTAAGGGCAATTTAATACTTCAAATAGGGATCCCTTTCCAAAATCAGGACCATGATCTCGCAAAGGTGTTTTCTCCCTAGGTATGGACCTATGGGTGGTTAATGGT
This sequence comes from Pinus tabuliformis, assembly GCA_031772625.1. Lineage (NCBI taxonomy): Eukaryota > Viridiplantae > Streptophyta > Pinopsida > Pinales > Pinaceae > Pinus > Pinus tabuliformis. The sequence goes on along the minus strand of CM062817.1, from coordinate 1,543,659,653 downwards.
CAACCCTAGTAAGGGCTTCTAGCCCCTAAGCGAAAGTAACAGTTCCCTAGTCCACCCTTCAATTGATAGGTGTTAGTGAATAATAATGTGGAAAATGGAGGGGAGAAGACTTGAGGGCGAAGTGCCATGGTCAAAGGGACCAATTGATGGGGTGTCCACATCTTGAGTGTATATGTGTGAGGAGGGAGCATTCGTGGATGCATGAGTTACGACCTTGGCCTTGGTTTTCCACCTCTCTTTTCCACCTTTTACTTTTTGATTTTTCCTTGTATTACCGCTCATAGCTAAAGGGCTAGAGCTTGCTTTGTATGATGTAGTAGTTTAATTACCCTTTAAGATGAGTAAGTTTATCGCTCATCGAGTTTGGGACATGCAAGGGTTCCTTCTATGATGTAATGGATCAACATGTGCTCAGGAACCGAGTGATGGCCATATGAGTGAGGTAGAGCTCATGCTAGGCCTTTGCCCATGTGCTAATCTTAACGTCCCTGACCATCTTTTACATTTTGATTTTTCTTTCTTTATTTTATTGTGACCATGATATGCTCTTTCTTTTTCTTTTAGTCGCATCAACCTCCTAGGGCAAAGTTCCTGGGTCCTACTCAATGTATGTGAACATATGAGTAGCAAATCCCCAAGAACCAATGACAAGTTGTACCCAAAGAATGGAGGTGACATAAGGCTTATAATGTGAGATGGAAGGTGTTAAGTATGGTATTTGGGAAGATGGAACTATGCTATCTCAATTAGGGCTTCCCAAGTAGTGCCCCTCGTATAACCCAAAAGGCCTTAAGGAAGCTCCCTCTAGGTTAGGATCAAAGATTAAGATGCCCAGGTAAAACAAGAGAACGAGAATATGGTCAAGGTCTGTCAATCTTCCAGATCACCCCATTATCCATACTAAATGCCCCCAAATGAACAAATATAAGCATCCGATTGCAAAATGATCAAAGTACCTTTTGAGTGGCAGCCCACCTTCGTCCATGTTCTAATGTCGGATGGGTGAGAAGCACATGGCTAATGCAAGTGGCAGAGGCACATGGCATGTCATCAACTAATGGTGGCTGGCAAGGGTTGCTGGTTGTCTGGCTGACCAACTGGCTGTCAAATGTAGGAGAAAAGTTTTCTCCTAGGGGGTTACCCATTTTGGTTAGTAACAAAGAGGACTTGAGCTAGTTGAGAGATAGCTTTTTGAAAGGAAAATAATATTATTTTGTTATTTTCAGCTCTGCAACTTTTCATTTTCAGACTTGTGCCATGTCAACTTTGAATTAATGGAGAAACAATTTTTTTTGGTAAGCATCCACTGTTGATTTCACTCAAGTTCCTGAGCGCCTTGGGGAGGGCCCACCCACAAGTGCTCTGGAAACCCTCTTGTACTTTCTATACTTCATTTCCATGTTTATTTCTTAGGTTGTCATAATTTCTTTTGTTGTTACAATTAAGTTTAGTGAATATTGCATTTTGATGTTTCTCATAGATACCTAGGAATCTGATGCTTTTCAATTGCTAAGTTTTTATCATGAGTTGCATGTGCAAGAAGTAACTTTCTTTATCAGTTGTTATCTTCCTTTCATGAATCTGCTATACATAGTTAAACTCTGGGAAGTTTCCTGTAGTACTATAGGTTTTCCATTAGAATTACAAAGCTTCCTGTAGAACATATTCGATAGCTTTAGTTTTTCATATTTCTCATGTTTTTATGTTGTTCATTTGAAGGATACCTTGAATAGTCATCTTAGACATGATCTAATGAATGAGGGGAAGTTGAGAAGAAAACTATCACATCTATATGATTACATTATAGGATTCCAGATTGCTTTATTATTGTTTTCTGTGTGGATAGATTTGCTTTTTTGCAAAAGTAGGGTAGGGTTGATTTCCTTAGTGTATTTCTTTTCATTGCAATATAACATAGTCTTTATTTCCTGCAACTTTACTTTCCTGTACTTCATTTTCTGCAACTTTAATTCCCGTGGTTTGTTTCCTACAACTTTATTTTCTATAATTGGTTTCTAACAACTATAATTCCTGCATTCTCATCTCTTGCAAGAGTAGACCAAGCTGAATGACTATTGATCTGCATGCTCACCCCTTCCATTTGATCAGAAAGAACAATTTCTTTCATAGGTTAGTGTGCATTAAGAAGTAAGAAACACTATGACTTTTATTTATAGTGCATCATACCTTTTAAGTTCGTACGAACCCTAGGTTGACATAAATTTAAAGTTGGGACCTCTAGGATTACAACATTGTTGTTGGAACACTGTGGGTCATCACCACCCAAGTAAAAAAATCACTTTACATAGTTCAATAAGCATGGTCTAGTAAAGATACAAGTGGCACATAATCACAACATTGGTGTATCATGCCACACCAAGTAATCCTATGAAATCATGAAGACACAACTGATCGTGGATTACCAAATTTAAACATTTGCTCAAAAGGAAATGCAATACGATCAACTCTTATGATGGGACTATTGTCGTTCAAATTGTACATTGAATTGCAACAACGCTTAGGGCAAGGGCTGTTACTCTGATCCCTGTCCTCTTTGTTTAAGCTGTCTTTTAAATGCAGGCTAAAGGGGGTAGTCCCTATGGATGAGATGATGAACGACTTGTTGGGGATCAAGTCGTCAAGGAGACACAACTGAATGGCCTAGCAACTTGGTTGAGATTAAGCGACAAGTATGATTATTAAGCACGATTTGATTAGATTCCTTAAGATTATAAGTTAGAGACCAGTGCCTTTAAAAATTAATTACTTGCACAATATGAATTAAAATTCCAAGTTACCGGATGAACAGTTGTTGCGGGATGCAAATTCTATCCTAGATGAAGTGCAAGACCTAAATCTATGTGAGATGCAAGCTCTTAGTAAATTTTAGTTAGATGCCCTATCTATAAGTGAATCCTTCTGCTCAATTCTTTTGGAACTAGTCTAGAACACAAGTTGTAGAGAGAAGCCTGTTACTGCTCAAACTAGCAAGGGTCCTAGGAGGGGGTCCTATAGAGCAACTATTAGGTCAAGGGAAAACAATGGAGCGATAGCCCACTGTCACCTCAGCTAAAGCTCCCTACTCTTTACGGACTTTCACCGATGGGAGGAGACCCGATAAGGGGAATCACTAGATGAATGGATCAATAAGAGGATAAGGAGTGATTCCAAAGGCCTATTCACAAGAGAGACTCAATTATATGGATTTCTTGCTTGAAAGCAAGGTGATATGCTCTCTAGGAAGGGCTAAGAGGATTCTCAAGGCTAGGGTTTGGGAATATATCTTGTCAAAAGGTTTCCTAGACCTGAAAATCCTTATGGATAATTGGCCCTTATGTGATCTTTGTGAAATTAGAGTTGTAAAGTTGCGGGGACCACAAAGGACCAAGTGGATCTAGAATTTGGACAAGGGTATGGAGTTGATCAACCAAGGAGGGGCTTGACCTAATTATGGAAGAGAAGAGGATTAAAGGACAAATTTTCTTTTGAGGATTGACTACAATGATCCAAATGAGGACACTAGCCAAGGGAAACCTAGGGCAAGAAACAGTGCTAGAGCTAGGGCTTACTATATCTCGGGATCCCACTATCAGAATTACTCAAATTTGGAGGGCCTCTATAGGAAACCCTACAGTAGTTATGGACCAAAAATCGGGGTGTCTCTGCAGTCGTTAGAGCCATAGTCTCTGCAGTGCCAGAGGCATCAGGGGTGTTGTATAATCCAAGGGAAGTATCGTTAATATAGCCTTTGTTGTCTTTCCTTGGACCCCTTTCACAACTCACAGAAGAGACTTGTTTCAAAATAGTCGAAAGAAAGGTCACATCTAGACTAGGCATTTAAATTAAAATTAACCAGGATAATTGCATTTAATCTTAGTTTAAGTGCATTCCATACTAACACATCTTACTATTTTACTTGCAAATTATTTCATGTACTTGTCATTGATGCAAATGTCTTAAATTGATTATCTTATTTAGGCAAGTATCATCTTGTTCACTTTTGCAAATAAAGTTTAGTTTGTTTCCTTTGCAAGTCATTCGATATTGCTTCCATACACACTTTGAGTTTGTGAGTGATTATATATTTTGAAAGCGTCTCTTGAAAGAAAATTTTATATCTTGTATGTGATATCATATCTTGCTAACATATTTTGTTTGATTGACATGGTTACTTGTATTTCAATTTGAAACATTTCATTTTTCTTGAGCAAGTATTATTTACGTTTAAGCAATATAAGGCACTGGTTTATGTATGCAAATTTTTGATTCACGCATTGATGATTATATATTTCATTTCATATTGCTCATCATATTTGCTCATAATCTTAAAAGCAATCCAATTCACTCTAACATCTCCTAGAAACCTCACATCCTTTTTAACTTAGTTTTCCATTTAGGGACCACACCCCTTAGCTGATCTGGGAGAGAGTAGGGAATAGGTGACAACCCCACCTCTTAAATTTTCCACCAACCACACCTTGTGGGGTTAAGGGATTTTCTCACTAACTTAGGTGTGTGTGACAGGCGGCAAAGCAAACATCATTTTTGGTGCCTTTGCTGGGGACAAGTCCTCTTGTACCTAGGAAATTGATTAACTTTTGGTTTTGGCATTTTGGACTTTTAGGATTAGATTCTTGCTCAAGTGGTGACTCCACTTAAGTCAAATTCTGCAAGAGTTTCTACTAGGAGGCATCTAAGTAGTCTAGTTAGCCCCACTCTTGAGCCTAAAAGGGTTTTTAGAGAGAGGTTAAAGAGACCCTCTCATAGTACACTTCTTGCTAATCTTGGGCAAGAGGCTATTTCTGATATCCATTTGTTTTTTCAAGAACAAGTAGAGCCAAGCATCATTTCTTTTTGCTCCTTGTGATTTTACTAATATAAATGGCTATCCTCACAATATCACTGACAAGGCTATTGAAAAATTGCCTTCCTTTCAGGTAACAATGGCATTAGTGCTGCATCACATGTCAAGAATTTCAATGTTTGCATTTTCAAGTGGTGTAACACAGCTAACTATGAGGATGTGAAGAGACTTTTTGATCTCTCTTTAGAAGAGGATGCTCTTGATTGGTTCATTGAGCAACCGACTAACGCTTATGAGTCCTTACAAGCTATCATCAATGATTTCATAGGAAAAATTGGAGAGAAGAAAGAGAATAGACACTTGATCAATGCCATTAGCTTTATGAAGAAGAATGAAAATGAAACCATGGAGGAATTCAATAAGAGATTTAGTGATTTGGTAAAAAGCATCCCTGCTACTGTTAAGCCTCATGATGAGTTTCTTTTGTGCTCATATTTAGATGCTTTTGGTGCTGATATTGCCTATGAGTTAAGAAGGAAAGAGCCTGCAAATTTGGGTGTAGCTCAATCTGAAGCCTTAAAGATGGAAAGGGCTAGAAGGGAATCGGGAAAGTCTGAAATTCCTGGTTTCAATAGAGGGCCATCAAAGTCTCATGATTCTAAGGGGAAGGCAAAGGAAGAAAGTGCACATGATCCTATTAAAGAATTAACCCAACTTATTAAGACAATGGAAGCAAATCACACTACTCAAATGAATGCCATCCAAAATAGATTGGTGGCCATGGAGAGGAATCAAGCTGGGAGATTCCAAAATCGAGGTAATGATAGATGGAAAAAGAAGGGACCTCCAAATGAGCATAGGCCACCAAACCCACTTGAGTCTACTAATTTAGTTGATGATTCAATCCCCTATTGTAGACCTTGTGATGAGATGCATGATGAAGCCACTTGCCCTTATGCAATAAGGATTTTAGAAGGAGGAATGGCTGGGACAAGTGAGCAAATTAATGTGGTTGGCAAAGAGCATCATTTGTCCATGGAAAATTGGATGGGAGTTATGGAGAATAGCCAAAAGATAAATAAGAAGTCTCCATCTTCCCATAGTGTGAATAAATTTGAAGAGTTGGATAGGATCACTGAATTGTATGGGGAAAAACCTTCATCAAATCAGATTTTAGAGATAGCCAATGATAGAGAAAGGCCAAGGAATAAGGAAAGAAATCAAATTGCCCCTAAAACTTTCTATTGGACAGCGAACGACCTAGATTACCTCCTAATCAAAGGCTCAGATCGTTTTGAATTGATCTCCATCTTTTTCTAGAAGTTACACCCACAATTAGATTAATACCCATTAATATTTTAATTTTCCTAAGTTTAGACTTATGAACTCCATTAAAAATATTAATTATTTTAATAAAATCATCTTTGGATGGGATTTCCCAAAACACTTTCAGGGTTCTTTGGAATACATGTGCCCAAGCCTCCTTGCAAAATTTGAGGCCTAGAGCACATCTGATGCTACCCAAAATCAACATTAGCTCATCCCCTAGCCACTGAAATCCTCAGCTCTACTACCCATGCTATTTCCCCATGCCTCAAATTGGCCTCCATCCTGTGGGCCGAAATTGTTTGTGGAGGATATGAATGCCTTCCCCGAAGAACCGCTAGCTTACCATCTCTGGCAATACAACCATTGGACACCCATCACCACATTGGTGTCTGGCACGTCCACCACGAAGAAATGGTCTGTCATTGAATAGTTCCCCATGGTCACTGTCAAAGCGAGAACATATCGAGTGCACTGCATAGTCTTGTCTCCTGGTACCAGAACTGAAAACCCCTCAAACTCTGCAGTGGTGATGCCTCTCCTCTAGACCATCTGAGCATCAATAAAATTGTGGGTGGCCCCACTGTCTACTAAGACTGAGACACATTGCCCCTGCACTGTGCCTCTGATCCTCATGGTCAAAAATTTGGGAACCCCGCACAAAGAGGCTAGGACTCCCCCAGATGGTGCAAAAGATGCTCCCCCATGTGGTGGTGGTCCCCTCTCTGCCGGATCCTCGCTGTCTCTCCCATCAAGCTCCAACTCCACCTCATCCTCTGGACCGTTGTCTGAGAAGACCTTGATGTAATGGGCCTTGCCTGCTCTGCACCGATGGCTTGGTGCCCATGGCTGCTGATATGTAAAACACAACTTCCTCCTCCTGAGGTCTCTCCTGGTCTCATCGTCCAGCTGCCCTCGCCCTTGGGCTGCTCTCTGCATTGGGGTTGCTCTAGTGTCATTCCCCTTCTGAGGGTAGGGAGTGCGTGGTGGAAAAGGTGCCCGGGTCTTGGGGATGCTCCCCTGCAAGTCTCTTGTACAAGTCACAACCTCTAGTAGAGTAGAGGGCCTGCGTGACTTCACCAGTCCACGTAGTGGCTCCATCAACCCCTCTACAAATGTGTATACTCGCTAACATCTGACAAATCCGACACCATGAATGAAACCCTCAGGAACTCTGAAATATAATGCTCTAGATGTCCCATCTGTCTGAGCTGGGTCAACTCCTTGAAGTGAGCCTCTGGGTCCCTTCGATCAAAATGCTCCACTACTCTCTGTGTGAAATCCTCATAGGAGATCACGTTGGCATGCCCTAGAGTGGACAAGCCATGAAACCACCAGTGGTGTGCCTCCCCCTCCAAATGCGATGTGGCCATTTTAATGGCCTCTATCGCCGTCATCCTGTTGAGCTGGAAATATGTGTCCAGCTTGTCCACCCAAGCACGAGCTGTGCACTTGGTAGTGCCATCGTAAGTGAGGAAGTACATCTTCCCAATGGTATGCTGCAACTCGTAGTTCTGCGTGCCATGGCCTCCAGAGCTCCTTCCCTTCTCATTTTGCTTAAGCTGGAAAAAATCTTTGAAAGATAGTGCTTCTCTGAAGTCTGCTCCCATGGACTGCAACTCCCTGAAATGCTCTCCCATAGGCGATTGATGATCAACTCCTCCTGGTTCACCTTGTGCCAAGGGTAGGAAGGAAGGCAACATTGCTCTAGTTGGTCCATTAGATGATGGTGGCTGTGCAACAGGTGAAGGGTGGTCAAATTGCTGAGAGGCTCCCGAAGTCTCTCCAAATAGAAAATCCCGATGAGTGCTTTGCTTTTGGTTCTGCATTTTGATCTCATCTAACATCTCCTTCTGCCCTTTTGCCAAGTCGCTCAGAGCCTTAAAGAGATTGTCAAAGGCAAGCTCTTCTCTGCTCATGGGCTCTGCCATGTCTTTTGCTACCACCGCCTTCCCACAGTCCTCTGTGTCTGGAGTGATATCTAGCTCCCTCTCCCTGCTTCGGTACCTTTGCCTCCTGTATGTAACGTTTTGTCGGTCCTCTTCACTCATAGGAAAATCCCCATGGTTGAGCCAAGATCTGAGCTCTGATACCACTGTAATGTTCCAAAATAGAAAAAACAGTGATATGCAAGCAAATAATAATTTTTCACCATAGGAATTTTAAAACAATTAGAACACACCCATAACAATAAGAAATATGGAAGCAACTGAAACATTCTATTATAAACTGGTGCAAGAGTACAAAATATTTAAGGAATGCACTTGGGCTTGCCTCAAAGGCAAGCAGAGCAAAGCCCAGGTGAAGCAATGACAACCCGAAGCTACAATCAATTGACCAACTGTTGGAATTTCTAAGTTTGACCCGTTAGAAACCCTTCATGTACTTTCTGATTTATTCCTACCTACTTGTTTTGTTAATTAACAAGTTATCTACCATGTAAATACTGGAAATAAATACAAGTACATGCTCAACATATTACAGATCATCAATTGAAGGAAACAAAAACAAGCACACAAGTGACACCATTGTTTTTGGACTAATGTCCCCGAAAAAACCCAATGCGGGAAAATCGGTGCAACTATCTGAGGGTTTGATTTATTAAGCAGTTTCAGAATCAATCTGGGTGCCAAACCCAGCTTCACCCAACAGAGAAAAATCTCGACAGTAATACCTCTATACTCGGAAGCAGATATTCGCGCTGAAACCCCAGATAAACACTCTGGCAGCTCTACAACTCTAATCTCCCCCACGAAACCCCAGCGCCAGCCTCTAGGGACTGAGTCAACCTCTCTGGCCTAGCGTCAGCCCAATAACCCCTGCATTAGCCTCTGAAGGCACTGCGTCAGCCCTCTAGCCCTCTGCGTCACCCACGTTGGCCCCTCTGAGGAACTGTGCAGCTCCTGGCTGGCTCTGCGTGAGCCCTGGTTGGCTCTGCGTGAACCCCTGACTGGTTTTGTGTCCCTCTCTCCAGCTACTGCGCTGATTCTCCCGGTGCTATCTCTGCCTCTCTGCTTCTGTATTCATCGCCACTCAGCTGCAAATCTAATCACTCTCTCAACTTTCTCAACAAACCCAGCCCCAAAAAGTCGAAATTTCGATCTCTTGGTGTGTTCTCCAAGTGACCCTCAAGCCTCCTCTTATACTTTTCTCGTTGACAAATCAACGACAGAGATTAAGTCCCTAATCAATGGCTATGATTAGATCTGGCTTGATCCATGTCTTTTGGACCATTCTAACACAGTTTTATATTAATTCACATTCATATTTTATTTTCCCTAAGTTTAGACTTAAGGACTCCATTAAAATATTAATTATTTTAATATCTCTCAAACTGTTTAGAATTTGCCCAAACCCTTTCTGGGTATTGGAGATCTCATATGCTTAAGCCTCTGCACCAATTTTCGTGGCTAGAGCACATCCGATGCTACCCCAAATCAACACTCCCTCTTAGCGAGCACTATGCTCTAGTAATACTCCTCACTGAGTATCACCCTGATCATCAGGCATCGGTCCCTGTGCTGATGCTAGGCCTGCTGCCCAACATCCTCTGCACTGTTGCATCCTGTACTGCTACCCATGGCCCTGCCATTGCCACTGTTGTATCTGCACTGCAACCCCTCTCATCATGCTGCATCGTGTTGCCCATAGCACTACCACTACTAACTGCTGCACTGCAACCCAGTTGCTGAGAAGTAAGTAACTGATCTCCCAACTCTGACATCTCCGTTAGGCTAGAAACACTCCTGATGCTGAAGCTCCCTTTGTCACTGACAAGTGCTCCCTCTCTGACCTTTGCGTTGCGGCAACAACTCCATGCATCTTGCACTGTTGCACGCCTCTCTGTGCCATTCTGCACTTGTGCAACACTTCCGTGCCTCTCGCACTGTTGCAACGTGCCTGCCTCGCACTGTCTTGGGAATGTTGCACTGTAGCTCCCTCTGTCGCTCCATCTGCATCTATCTCTACTGACATCACCAGTACTACTACTCCTCTTCGGGGTTCCCGTAGCAACTTCTAATCCAAGAGGCTGGGTACCTCGAGGATCCTGCCCCTCATCGCGTGTAGTCCTCCTGACTACAGCTCGATGTCTCCCCACTTCTTCTAAAGTGGCACATGAGCACTCATGGCATAATCATCGTCTGTGTCCACTTCCTTCTCTGCCCTTGCTGGCGCTGCCTTGGTCTCGGAGGCCTCTCCCTTACTTTTCTTCCTTGGACACTGGGTCACATAATGACCCAGCTCCCCACAGTGGAAGCATTTGACCTTGGAGAGGTCCTTCTTCTTCCGTTTCTCCTGCTTTCCCTCAAATGCTAGGGAAACATCCACCTCCTCCTCCTTCTTGATTCTGATCCTCTTGCTGCTGCTTCTCGCCTTGCTCAACCTTCTAATCTCTTCTTGGAAAAGAGCAGCCCTAGTGTTACTTGGCAATGGGAGCGAAAACGGGTGCGGGAGCGACATTTTCAGAAGCTCCCGGTTTGGGAGCGAATCCCATAGTGTTTTTTATATAATATATATATTTTTATATTTTGATACATATATGTCAACAAAAACATGTAGAATGATGAATTATATATAAAAAACATAAAAAAACATAGATTGAACCATATAACAACAATCATCTAGAAGTTATAATCTTCATCAACCACATCCACAAGTTAATAACATAGTAATATACAACACATTGAGTCTCATGATTCATCAATCTTAAAGTTTCAAGCTTTCAAAATTCAATATATAACATTTATCATAATTGATCACCAAAGTTTTACTTGTACGCTGAGCGGGAGCGAAAATAGGTGCGGGAGCGACATTTTCCGAAGCTCCCGGTTTGGGAGCGAATCCCAGAGTGTTTTATATATATATATTTTATTTTTTTATATTTTGATACATATATGTCAACAAAAACATGTAGAATGATGAATTATATATAAAAAACATAAAAAAACATAGATTGAACCATATAACAACAATCATCTAGAAGTTATAATCTTCATCAACCACATCCACAAGTTAATAACATAGTAACATACAACATATTGAGTCTCATGATTCATCAATCTTAAAGTTGCAAGCTTTCAAAATTCAATATATAACATTTATCATCATTGATCACCAAAGTTTTACTTGTAAGCTAAGCGTAACCATTACAACAAATAATAATCTAACATGAAATGAAATGTTATAAAATGAAATGAAACAACTTTCAACTTTCATGAAGCATCATATTCATAATTCATTACTAATGAGTTATAATTGCCAACTTCAAACTTAAATTGTCATATATTGTTTAAAAAAATATCATAATAAATATGAAAGAGTCAATAGTTATAAAAACTACTAGAAACTAGAAAAGACAAGTAAATCCATTATCTATTGCTTATGCTTGGGCCTCTTGCCCCCACGAGAAATGTCTAATTTTTTAGTTTTGTTGGAAAATCAGAATCTGTCATTAATGTCACCCTCTAAGCATTAATATCCAGAGGTATCTTTGTCATTACCTCTGTATTTGTATAGGGATCTTTGTCATTAATATCACCCTCTAAGCATTAACATAAGATAGAAAAAGCATAGCATGTCTAGTCAAGATTTTGTTTGAGTGATGCATACATTTTTAGGAGGGTCATGATAGAGGAGTTTGACAACCAATGTCACTAACATCAAGGTACATAGAGGGATTGGTGTTCTTGATTAAATACTAGTTCCATACCCTAATACATGACAAAATTCAATGGAAACATTGCAATCCTGAAAAACTGATAAGACTGCTGGATTTTGAATGAAATCTAAAATTATACTTTCTGCATATGAAATCCAATGAGGTCGGAACCACTCTCAAACATCCTGAGTCATTTCATGGTAATGTTAAAAATTTAAGTAAAAGGATGAAAATGAAGATTAAGGAGAATGTCACTTTTACTTTAAGAATTTAACATTACCATGAATCGCATATCAATACTAGGGCCATAGACTTGATCATTAAGCTGCCCCACTCAAAACTTATTTGTTTCTTTGAAAACAAATTGCATTTAGAACATCATTGCAAAAAAAAAATTGCAAAAAAGGCAAAACGCTCTCGAAAAGGCAGGGAGAATTTTTTTTTAGGGAGCACGCTCTCGACCTGCTCCCGCTTGGAGCGTGGATTGGGAGCGGGATCGAGGGGGGGAAGGCGCTCCCCCGCAACACTGAGCAGCCCACATTTCCTCCCAATTTGGAAGGGTCGCCTTGCCTAGTATTCTCTGGACAAACACCTCCTAGTCTTTTGAGATTGCGTTTAGGGCTGTTCTCACCATCAATTCTGGATCCGGCGTTGCCCCTATGGAAGTCAGCTGATCCTGGATCTCCTTCAATCGACCGAGGAATGGGTCGATCTGTTCTCCCTTCTGCATCTGGTATGATCGCAACTGATTTTCTAGTAGCATCTTCCTTTGCACGGAAGTATGCTGGTACAACTTGGTCAGGGCCTCCCACATTTCTTGTGCTGTGTTCTTCTCGGCAATATGTGGTACTATATGATCCTTGACCCCGTCAAGGATGATAATCTTAGCCCTCGCCATTGCATCCTCTTACCTGTTGTTATCAGTCGGGTCAATTGGGATAGTTATCGTCCTCAAGGCGAAGTGCTTGACACGATTCCTGTCTAGTACGGATAAGATTCTGGCCTTCCAGACTACGAAGTTTGAGGCTCTGTCCAGTTTGTCCTGGTCTCTTACTTCGTGTAGTGCCATTTCGCTGCTCCTCTACTTCCCTCCTGGAAGTTCTCGGTATGACTCCTCTGAGCCTTGATTTCCCTCTTGGAAACCCTTCTGCCAATGTCGAGATGCCCCTCTCCAATCGTCTGTGCAACTGCAACACTGATCTAGATTCCTTAGCTAGAAATCCACCTCGGTAGCAACTCCCTCTACCTTGGCCTTGCCCTGTTAGGTACTGTTCTGACTACAGTACCCCCACCAGCTCCACTCTGCAACTTTCCCACAGCCTCCTAAACCCCAACAAACTGAAGGTTAGAGTTCCTAGGCTGTGCACAATCCTGACACCGTCAAATCAGCCTCCTCAACCTCTGCACTGCCTCTTCCTGGCTCAATCTTGATGACGCAGGCACTGCGTCACCCCTTCCTTGTTGCTACTCTGCTAGGAACAACTTCTGTCACTTGGGACAATTGTTTTTTGCTGCTGTTGCTCTGTTCAGCTGATGTCCTCAGTTCTCCTGTGATCTGCAACCACGCTTTGATACCATGTTGGAATTTCTAAGTCTGACCCATTAGAAACCCTTCATGTACTTTTTGATTTATTCCTACCTACTTGTTCTGTTAATTAACAAGCTATTTACCATGTAAATATTGGAAATAAATACAAGTACATGCTCAACACATTACAGATCATCAACTGAAGGAAACAGAAACAAGCACAAAGGTGACACCGTTGTTTTTGGACTAATGTCCCTGGAAAAACCCAATGCGGGAAAACCAGTGCAGCTATTTGAGGGTTTGATTTATTAAGCAGTTTCAGAATACAATTTGGGGGCCAAATCTGGCTCACCCAATAGAGAAAAATCTCGGTAGTAGCACCTCTCTTTTCAGAAGTAGATATACTGGCTGAAACCCCAGATAAACACTCTGGCAACTCTATAACTCTAATAAGCCCCACGAAACCCCATCGTCAGCCTCTAGGGACTGCGTTAGCCTCTCTGGCCTTGCGTTAACCCAATAACCCCTGCGTCAGCCTCTGGAGGCATTGTGTCAGCCCTCTGGCCCTTTGTGCCACCCACGCTGGCCCCTCTGAGACATTGCACAGCTCTTGATTGCCTCTGCGTGAGCCCTGACTGGCTCTGTGTGAGCCTTGACTGGCTCTGTGTGAACCCCTGGCTGGTTTTGCGTCCCTCTTTCTGGCTACTGCGCTGATTCTCCCGGTGCTATCTCTGCCTCTCTGCTTCTGTATTCATTGCCCCTCAGTTGCAACTTTGATCAGTCTCTCAACTTTCTCAACAAACCCAACCCTAGAAAGTCGAAATCTTGATCTATTGGTGTGTTCTTCAAGTGACCCTCAAGCCTCCTCTTATACTTTTCTCATTTACAAATCAACAATCGAGATTAAGTCCCTAATCAATGGCTAAGATTAGATCTGGCTTGATCCATGACTTTTGGACTATTCTAACACAAGTTTATATTAATTCACATTAATATTTTATTTTCCCAAAGTTTAGACTTATGAACTCCATTAAAAATATTTTAATTATTTTAATATCTCTCAAACTGTTTAAAATCTGCCCAAACCCTTTCTAGGTATTGGAGATCTCATGTGCCTTAGCCTCTCCACCAATTTTTGTGGCTAGAGCACATCCAATGCTACCCCAAATCAACACCAACTGCCGCACTGCGCAATCCCCAACAATTCTGCATTGTCTGCTACAAAGATATGGCTGAAAAGGTGCTCAGAAAATTCTGCAAAATTATTTCTAGGCTCCTCAGGCAAAGCCCACAAAAACCAAGAAATGGTTTGGCCTGGTTTTGACCTTCCAAAATCGACCCGCAAAAGGCCCTACGCCCTTCAAAACTACTAAAGCACACTGCGTACCAATACACCAGCAAAATCCTCCACAAATACTCTGGAAAAGTAGCAATCCCCTCCACTAATGCTTCCCTTATTTCTTCCGACAAGGATTAACCTCAATGGTTGAATCTCCACATCCCACGTGTGCTCAATATCTTCCCTCTGTGCTGGCCCATGAAGTGCGAAATCCCCATTGAATGATAGGTCTCTCCTCTAGCCCAAAAACTCACCCAAATGGCAGCAAATCACCAGAGATTCACTTCCAGAATTTCTCTCGACAAAAGCTCCCCTGAAGAATGCAAAAGATCTCAACTCGGTTTCTCCCACTGTGTCCTCTAGAAATACGCACCACCTGGAGGGATTGAATACAAATGCTGAAAACCACACTGAAAATCACCTTCAGAAGATTATGGATGAACCTCTCTAGGGTGGCACTCGAAGTCCCCCGAAGAAAGGGTGAGTTCTCTGCTTGGAAAACTCTTGCTAAACAACAAGTGACCTGGCTAAGCAGCTCATGGAACTAAGAAGAAATTCGATATGCCAAAGATAATGAAATGACGAGTGCTACCTTCCTTTTATAGATTTCGTGGAGCCTCTTTCCCTCCATTTTCCATCCTTCATGGGTCCCTCACTAAGCCATCGACTTTACCTCTCATGCAATTCAAACTATTGGCTTAGGGAGTGCGTATTTTCCTTGTGTGGGTGGCCTCCACATGCTACTAACAAAACCAAAATAACTTACTTCTAACTCCTAGGTCTCCTAATAAAATCAAATGGGCCCCATCTCCTCCAAAATTGGCCCCAAAATGTAGAAATTAATCCTATTCCAAAATAATTTAGTAAGGGACATTACATTGAAGAAGCCCATGGTATGGAAATCAATGCTCTGCAAGGTTGGAGGCCCACGACTCTCAAAACTCACCCTACAAGTGCCATTATGACCCTCTAGAGGACTTGGATCCTGTATAGGAAAGCCAAGTCCAAGATGAAGACCCACCTACAATCCTGTATAAGATCCAATGCGTCTCCTCACCTTCCAGTGCAATAATTCATTAGTGCAATTCAGTAAATAAGCTTGCTAATTAGGGGTAGAAATGGACACTTCATAGTGGCATGCCCTTCCAAATGGGCTTTGAACATGTACAAGTCCTTCCTTGACAAGAGAGGTTAATAAAGGACCCTATTAGGTGGTTTCAACCTCTAAGGGAGTGATAGGTTCATGGTACATCCATCAGAGGGCAGGTGTCATTTGAAATAATGATGAAATGGAGTGGGGACAAGAGGGAAGGCTCGAAGCCACATTCCATGGTACAAGGGTAGCTATGATGAAGGTGGCCCAAACCTTGGGTGCATGAACGTAGGAAGGAGCAATCGTGGTACATGAGTTACCCCAACCTTTGTTTTTTCACCCTTCTTGATATGCCTTTTGCCTTTTATTGATTTTTCTTCTTTCAAGTGTTCAGGGCTTAAGGGGATGAGAGCATGATGCTTAAAATATAGCAGTGAATACCCCCTTAAGGTGAGGTATTTCATCACCCACTAGGGGTTGGGACAATCATGGGTTCCTAAATGATGCAGGGGGCACTCATAGGCCCCCTAGGAAGCAGGGTGATGGCCATAATGATGGGGGTAGTGCTCATGTTAAGCTTTTGCCCACACACTAAATTTTATTGTCCCGACCATCTTTTGCATTTTGTGGTACATTCCCTGTTGTATGTGGCCATATTATGCTTTTATCTTCCTTTTTTGCTGCATCAACCTTCGGGGCATCGTTGTAGGTTTGACCCAAAGTGTGGACAAAGGGAAGGGGAGGCTAACACCTTATGGACTCGATGGACAAATGTGGACCCAGATGGTAAAAATGTGAAATGGGCTTGCAATGAGTGGAGGGGAGTGAGATATATGGTTTCAGGAAGCAGGACCACACAACCAAAATTAGGGCTTCCCATGTTGTGCCACTCCTAAGGCTAATATCTAGTAAAAGAGATCCAATGAGACTAGGATACAAGATTAACCCCCAAGTTGAGGTAAGGGAACAAAAGTATAGTCAAAACCCGTTCTTTCCACTGGATCTCCCCACTAATCCATGCCCAAATGTGCCCAAGAAAAGCAGGGATAAACATCCAATTACATAATGAAACATCATACCTTCGCGGCTGGATGGCTCACCTTCAACATAAAATCATAACAGGGGCACACAATGGATGGCTGAGGTGGCGGAGAATAATAGCACATTAGGCTACTGGGTGGCTGCTGGCTGTCGACTGAAGGCAAATCTAGGGGAAGATTCTCCTATAGGGGTCAGCAATTGGTGTTGGGTAACATCTGGCTCCAACTGGGCATGAGCTCTCAGTAGAGTGCATGAACCATGTACTCGAATGGGGAGGTCATGAGAGCACCAACAATCTCCTGGGACTGTAGACCTGTTACCTACACATCATAGACAAAGTAAATGAGGCAACATGTTTTGATGGCGTCCTTTGATCGCCCATGCTTTTGTTAGTCCATAAAATCAACATGAAATAAAATCTACTCTAGAATGCAGGCCTAATCTAAATGCAGCTAAGCTAACATGATAAATACAATATGATGTTAAATGCAAAAATCAATATGCAATGCATCCTACTCTAACATGCATATGATACAATGTCAAGTGTCTTCGGGGAAGCACTGCTCGAGAAGTTGCCCATCTATAGGGAGGGGAATGGGCTCTCCACTAAGAGTTTAAGTGATAGGAGTTTATACTAGCTATATCAGATATCCTATAGGGACCTATCCATAGATTGTCCAACTTCTTATGCATACCGAGTTTTTCTCTTCTTTTATCCCACAAGAGAACTAGGCTTCTAAGCTCAAAGGATTTATCCTTGACATGCTTGTCAAAAGTCGTTTTCATCTTTTCATGGTTGCGGCCAAATTGGTCGAGGGCTCTCCTTATAACTTCATCAGCTTCAATGAGTTGGTCAATTCGGGTCTGTATGGCGTCTTGCTGTTCAAGAAAGACCTTTAAGCACTCAAGGGCAGGCCATTGGAGTTGAATAGGTAACTTAGCTTCAACATGTTGATTTGAGGTAGCATTGGATGTGCTTTAGCCATGAAAATTGGTGGGGAGGCTAAAGCACATGAAATCTCTAAGACCCAGAAATGGTTTGGGGAAATTCCACCCGGTTAGAGAGATATTAAAATAATTAATATTTTTAATGGATTTCATAAGTCTAAACTTAGGAAAATTAAAATATTAATGGGTATTAATATAAAACTGGGTGAGAAGGTTCTAAATGACATGGATCAAGCCAAATCTAATCTTAGCCGTTAATTAGGGACTTAATCTTGGCCATTGAAGACTCAATAGGAAAAGTATAAGAGGCGGCTTGAGGGTCAGTTGGAGATACACCAAAATTGAATAGTCAGTTCGATTTTCTGCAGCGGGGTTTGCTGAGAGAAATCAAACAAGTGATTTGAATTGCAGCGAGGGGCAGTGAGTGCATAACAAAGAGGCAAAGATAGTGCCGAAGGACCAGCGTAGAGGCAGAGGAGGCTAAGTAGAGCCAACAG
This sequence comes from Pinus tabuliformis, assembly GCA_031772625.1. NCBI lineage: Eukaryota > Viridiplantae > Streptophyta > Pinopsida > Pinales > Pinaceae > Pinus > Pinus tabuliformis. Next base: position 1,543,641,418 of record CM062817.1, on the reverse strand, counting down.
GAGCCACACAGAGGGCCAGAGGGATTGTACAGAGGCAACAGGGGTTTGCGTGAGTGACGCAGAGGGCCAGAGAGCCTGCGCAGAGCATCAGAAGGCTGACGCAGAGGGTTCCAGGCTGACGCAGAGGCCAGGAGGGCTGATGCAGAGCCTTAGAGAGGCGTTGGAGAGTTTTTCGTGGAGCAGACTTGCCGAATATCTGCTTCCGAAGAGAGGTATTACTGCCAAATTGATTTCTCTGTCGGGTGAGCCAGTTTGGCACCTAGTTGTACTCAAGAAAGCTGCTTAATAATAAAACCCTCAGAACTGCTGCACTGATTTTCCCAAGTTGGGTTTTTCTAGGGATGATTGTCCAAAAATAACATTGTCCCTTGTGTGTTTATCTATTTCTTTCAGCTGTTAATCTATAGATGGTTGAGACTGTATTGTGTTTATTTCAATATTTATATGGTTAAATATTTTGTTAGTAATTAAAACAAGTAGGCGAAATAAACTAGAGAATACAAAAAAATTTCTAACGGGTAATACTTAGAAATTTTAACATGGTATCAGAGCGTTGCAGATCACAAGAGAGTTGAAGGCACCAACTAAATCAGAAAATTTGCAGCAGAAACAACTGTCCTGAGAGACAAAAGTTGTTCCTAAGCAGAACGCAACAGAGAAGGAGTGATGCAGAGGGTCTGTGTCATCAGTTCGAGCCAGAGAGAGGGCCAGCGCCGAAGCAGTTAGAGGCAGAAGAGGCTCATGAAGAGCCATGTCATCCTACTCAGCGAGGTAGGAGTGACGCAGTTGGCCAGAGGAGCAATCCAACCTTGTCGGGATTGCGTAGAGCTAAGTGTCTCAGTTTCTTTAGGTGCAAGGGCCTAGGAGTTGTGGGCAGATTGTGGATTGTGAAGCTGGTGGGGTGCTGTTGCTGTCGAAGCAGAACAGTACCTAACGGGACATAACCAAGGCAGAGGGAGTCGCTACCTAGGCAGATTTATAGCCAAGGAATCCAGATCAGTGTTGCAGGGGATCAGAGAGGAGCAATTCAATAGTTGGCAGGAGGATTTCCAGAGGGAAATCGAGACTCAGAAGGAGTCGAAGAGAGAACTTCTAGGAAGGAAGTAGAGACTTGGAGGGAGTCAAAGAGAAGAGCAGAGATGGCAATGAACGGACTGAGTGATCAGGACAGGTTGGACGGAGCATCCAACTTTGTCATCTGGAAGGCCAGGATCCTGTCTGTTCTGGATAAACATTGCATCAAAGTCTTTTCCTTGAGAACCGTGGCTATCCCAATTGACCCAGTTGATAGCGAAAGGTATGAGGATGCAATAGCCAAGGCAAAGTGCATAATCCTTGATGGGGTCAAGGATCATGTAGTTCAGCATATTGCCGAGAAGAATACGACAAAGGAGATGTGGGATACCTTGACGACATTGTATCAAGGGACTTCCGTGCAAGAGGAGGATGCTAGTAGAGAATCAACTGTGGTTGTATCAGATGCAGAATGGGGGGTAGATAGATCTATTCCTCAGCAAGTTTGCTGGTGATTTAGGACCAACTTACTTCCATAGGGGCCACGTCGGATCAGGAGTTCATGGTAAGGACCGCCTTGAACGCAGTCTCCGAGGAGTGGGAGAGATTCGCCCAAAGCATTTTGGGCAGGGCAAATCTTCCAGGTTGGGAAGAGATGTGGGCAGCTCTTCACCAAGAAGAGATCAGACGACTGACCAAGACGAGGAGTAGCAATAAAGGAGGTCGAATCAAGAAAGAGGAGGAAGAGGATGCGACTCTGGCATCTGTGGGACAGTAAGGGAAGAGGAAGAAGAAGGACATCTCCAAGTTAAAGTGCTTCCATTGTGGGGAGCTAGGTCATTATGCAACCCAGTGTCCCTGGAAGAAGAATAAGGGAGAAGCTTCTGACTCCAAGGCAGTGCCGGCTAAGGTGGAGAAGGAAATAGAGACCGATGACGACTGTGCCATGAGTGCTCATGCACCTCTAGAGAAGAGGTGGGGAGACATCAAGCCGTGGTTAGGAGGACTACAAAAGATGTGGGGCAGGATCCTTGAGGTACCCAAACTCTTGGATCATATCCGGCTACGGGGGCCTCGAGAGACAGTAGCAGGATGACAGATGTCAGAAGAAGCAAGATGTGGATGGAGTAACAGAACAATGCTAGAGTCCAGGGATTTGTAGCAATGCAGTGAGGGTTGCAGCAGTGCGAGAGGCACAAAGGAGGTTGCAGCAGTGTAGAAAGGCACATAGGTGTTTACAACAGTGCGAGAGGCACAAAATTGTTGCAGCAACGCAGAGGTAGCAGAGGGAGCACAAGATAATAACAGAGGGAGCTTCAACATCAGGAGGGCTTCTACCTTGACAAGGATCTCAGTAGTTGGGTAGATCAGTTACTTACTTCTCAGTAACTGAGTTGCAGTGCAGCAGTAGCAGTCGTAGTGCTATGGGCAGCACGATGCAGTGTGATGAGAGAGAACTGCAGTGCAGGTGCAGTGTTGGGAAGAAGGACCAACAACAACACGAATGCAGAGGGAGCTGTAGTACGGATGTAGCAGTGGCAATGGCAGAGCCATGGGCAACAGTACAGGAGGCAGCAGTGTAGAGGATGTTGGGCAACAGGCCAAGCATCAACACAGGTACTGATGCCGGATGATTAGGGTGATGTTCAGTGGTGGAGCATTACTAGAGCACATTCCTCGCTAAGAGGGAGTGTTGATTTGGGGTAGCATCGGATGTGCTTTAGCCATGAAAATTGGTGGAGAGGCTAAAGCACATGAGATCTCCAAGACCCAAAAATGGTTTGGGGAAATTCCACCCGAATGAGGAGTTATTAAAATAAACTTGGGAAAATAAAAATATTAATGGGTATTAATAAGGATAAGGATGAGAAGCTTCTAAGAGACGAGGATCAAGCCAAATCTAATCTTAACCGTTGATTAGGGACTTAATCTCTGCCGTTGAAGACTCAACAGGAAAAGTATAAGAGGAGGCTTGAGGGTCAATTGGAGATACACCAAGATTGATTAGTTTGTTCGATTTTTTGGAGTGGGGTTTGCTGAGAGAAATTGAACAAGTGATCTTAGTTGCAGCTATGGGCAATGAGTGTATAGTAGAGAGGTAGAGATAGTGCCGAAGGACCAGCGCAGAGGCAGAGGAGGCTAAGTAGAGCTAGCAGGAGCCACGTAGAGGGCCAAAGGGATTGCGCAGAGGCTACCAGGACCTACGTGAATGACACAGAGAGCCAGAGAGCCTGCGTAGAGCATCAGAAGGCTGACGCAGAGGGTTCCAGGAGGGTTGACGCAGAGCCTCAAAGAGGCGTTGGAGAGTTTTTCGTGGATCAGACTTGCCGAATATCTGCTTCCGAAGAGAGGTATTACTGCCAGATTGATTTCTCTGTTGGGTGAGCCAGTTTGGCACCCAGTTGTACTCAGGAAAGCTGCTTAATAATAAAACCCTTAGAATTGCTGCACCAGTTTTCCCAAGTTGGGTTTTTCCTGGGACGATTGTCCAAAAATAACGGTGTCCCTTGTGTGTTTGTCTATTTCTTTCAGTTGTTGATCTGTAGATGGTTGAGACTGTGTTGTGTTTATTTCAGTATTTATATGGTTAAATAACTTGTTAGTAATCAAAACAAGTAGGCAAAATAAACCAGAGAATACATAAAAATTTCTAATAGGTAATACTTAGAAATTTCAACACAACACCATAGAGTAATTGAAATTGGTTGTATCCAGTTGAGGCCTTAACGGTGGTACGATCAACCCACGAGGTGTACTTGATCTTACTATCCCAATTTCGCTTGTTCTCACCAACCGTCCGTTGATTATTTTTATGAGATTTTTATTACTTGATTTAGCTTGGCCATTTCCTTGAGGATAATAGTTAGATGAATGTGACAAGATTAGCCCATTTTATTACATAGGGATGTTAGGGCCATAAAATTGAATGCTTTGGCATTATCAGTTAGAATCTTGGCAGGGACACCAAACCTAGTAATAATTCTTTACCCAAGGAAATCCATGCCTACTTGATCGGTCACTTTTTTGGTAGGTATCGCCTCCACCCACTTGGTGAAGTAATCTGTGGCAGTTAGGATCCATTTGTTCCCATTGCTTGATTTATCTTTGAAATCACTGATGAAATCAAGACCCCAGTGTTGAAAGGGTGCATACACATCGACGTTCTTTAGGGGCATAGAGGTAAGTCGTTGCTTTCCAGCGAATAATTGGTATGGTTGGCATCTTTTGACAAAATTCAAAGTATCAACAAAGATGGATGGCCAATAATATCCTACCCTTAGTATTTTGTGTGCGGTAGTTCTGGCAGCATAATGTCCTCCACAAAATCCAGTATGAAATTCCTTTATTAGATTTTTGGATTCCTCTTTACTTACACATCAGAGAACCACTCCATCAGGGCTCATCCAACCAAGGCCTTCTTGAGTCAAGCAATACTTGGCTGCCTTTAATCTAAGAGCTCTTCTCTTGTGATCAACCAAGTGAGGAGGGGCAGATAAGTTATGCAAGTAGTAGATGATATTGGAATACCATTCATAATTTTCAAGTTCAATAGCAGTGGCGCACACTTGCTCTTTCTCTCCTTCTTGGATAACGTCGTTAGTACCTTCAGTCAACATTTTGGCCAAACCTTGCCCTTTGATGATCTTCTTAGGGCGAATGTCCAACTCATATTCTTGTATTTTTGCCACCCACCCCACATATACTTAAAGTACTTCAGAGACTTGACAAGGGCATAAGCTTGTTTTTCAGTGATAGTATACCTTGTCTCAACATCTCAAGGTGGTTTATTCATGAAGGCTATTGGTCGGTCCTTTCCTTCATTGCGTTTTTGCATGAGTATACCAATGACAATATCTTTGGAAGCAAATGAATAGATGATGAAGTCTTTAGCATAATCAGGGCTAGTTAAGACAGGGACATAAGCAATTCTTTCCTTGATTTCTTCAAAAGATCTATCCTTCACACTATCCCATATGTAGGAGGCATCCTTTTTCAACAAGTCATTCATTGGTTTAACAATTTCCACAAAATTTGGTATGAATCTTCTCACAAAATTGATCTTGCCAAAGAATGACCTTAAGGTTCCTTTGTCCTTAGGGGCAGGAATTTTCTTGATTACTTCAATTCTTTCGGGGTCAATACTAATCCCTTCTTTAGATACAACATGACCTAACAATTTACCTTGATTGACCCCGAAAATGGATTTCTTAGGATTGAGAGATATGTTATATTGCCTACATTTTTCAAATACCTTTCTTAGATGCTTGCAATGATCCCTCCTTTCTTTAGATGCCACAGTTAAATGATCTTGGTATATCTCCATGATCTTCCCTATAAGGTCTCTGAAAGCAAAGTCCATGGCTCTTTGGAAAGTGGAACCTGCATTTAATAAACCAAAGGGCATCCTAAGATACATATAAGTCCCCCAAGGAGTGGTGAACGCAGTTTTAAATCGGTCCTCTTCCTTTACAACAACTTGATTATACCTGAAGAAACCATCCAAAAATGACATCATTTGGGAACTAATTATTCTTTGCAACAAGTTTTCCATGTTTGGTAACATGTAATTGTCTTTTAGACATACCTGGTTAAGATCCCTAAAGTCAATGCACATCCTAATGTTACCAGTCTTCTTTCGGGTAATCACGGGATTAGAGATCCATGAAGAGTGATGAACAGGGGCAATAATACTTGCATCCACCATCTTTTGAAGCAACTCTTTAACTAAGGGAGCAAACTTAGGATTCATTCTCCTCAACTTTTCTCTGACAGGCTTAGCCTCTTCTTTGAGAGGGATAGTATGTTGTATGATTTCAGGGCTATATGCTTTCAAATCATCATAATACCAAGCAAATACGTCTTTAAATTCTCTTAAAAATCGTTCAAATTCATTCCTTTTCTCCTTAGATAACCCCTTTCTGATCTTAACCATTTGGGGGGAAGATGAGGTTCCTAAGTTGAGATCCACAATATCAAATGAATTGTAATCTTTAGGCTTGGTTGTACAATGGTCATCCCTATCGAAGTATTTCTCCTTAATCAAATCTTCCTCTCGAGTACATGATTCATCATGATGCTGGAGAAAGGCATTTATCTTGTTGTCATTCTAAAAAATAGGCTAGTGTTCATTGTAATCAGGATAAGGCCGATCGGTATATGGTGTCCACTATACACCTTCTCAATTAGAAATATTTTCATCAAGGTATTGGGGAATTTGATGCGATCACATCGAGGACATTAGCTATAGGATTAAGGGCTCTGGGGACCGCTTGAATAGAGAACTCTTGGAAGTCTTTGAGTATATTCGTAACCCTCTCCTTATATGGCTTTAGTTCATCCCGGGTGTTGAAGCATCCTTTCACTTGAGAAACAATCAGGTTAGAATCACTTATGATGATCAATCGTTGGATTTGTTTAGATTTGGCGCCATCAAGTCCTAATAAGAGGGCTTCATATTCAACTATATTGTTAGTGTATTTGAATGCAAGCTTTAAGGAAAACAACATGTAGTCTCTGGATAGGGAGACGAGGACCACACCACCCCTAGATTTAGCGTTTGAATAAGCCCCATCAAAATACACAGTGCACATCCTAGGAGGCATAGGGTTCATAGCGGGTTCGTTCTTAAACAACCTCCATTCACCGAACTCATTGTCTTCCTCCCTCAAATCCTCATCAGATTCCCATGAGTGAGTAATCATCGACCTAGTGAATTCATGTTTGGGTATTATGGCACAAGAATTTTCTCCCAGAGGCACCGTGATACCAGACTTGTCTTTATTCGTAGTGATCTTGACGTCATCGGTGAATTGTTTAGACAAGATCATTCCCGATGATGGAGGGATATGTATCACAACTATGTCCATGATAATTTCTTTTGAGGATAACCCTGCGAGTACACTTTCTTTCCTTTTATTTTGCCATAGACTTCAATTTCCTTATAGTCAATCACACACTTCTTGAGTGTTTCTTTGATATAGCTAACCCTAAGTCTTGCATTATTCTTAGAGGCATGATGTTAGCTGGAGACCCAACATCGATGATGCAATTCCTTATAATGGACTCATCAATACTTAGGGCGATATAGAAAGGGTCTTTCTTATCCCAATTCACCTCAATGGTAGGGTCAACTTCCACGAGTTCAGGAGGCTTCTCTTTGCACTTCTTTTTCTTTACCCTGGTAGCCCTTGGCTTTGTGGGATTCCCACCCGGGGGTTGGTCATCTTCACTTGAAGGATCATCGTGGTCATTTAGGCATACAGTGTTGATGGATGTTTCCTTCATGGCTTGATCAAGATCAAAGGTGATGTATTGAGCTTGAAAAAGGTCAATAGGTTTCTTATTCCTCACATCAAATGTTAACTTCCCAGTAAAGGCATTAAGGTAGGCTACGAGGATGACCTCGTTTGGGGGTCTAAGTTCCTCCGGGATCAGGTGCACGGGGGTGTTAAACCTTTGGTTGAATTCTTTAATAGGTTGTCCTTCTCTTTTACTAGAGAGAAAGCTTTTGTATAATTCAACAACATCTTTCTCCTTGAACCATCTCTTTTTGAACTTGGTGACAAAGTCACCCCAAGGTGAGATAGAGGCAACATTCAATGATTTGTACCATATACAAGCATCACCTCGAAATGTCTAGGCAAACATGATCATACACTCATATTCTCTATACTTTGGGTTGCTTATGAGGAACTCAAATTGTGTGAGGTGCTCTTAAGCTTCTCTGTCCTCTTTCCTATAAAATTTCGACAATTCTTGATGATAAGGGAAAGGATGGTGGGGTGCTCCTAATATATTACCAAAGTTTAATGGATACAACATTTGTTTCTCCCATGTATTTAATTTTTTTTTCTTAGCAACCCGATCAAAGAAAGGAGTATGAGGAGGCTCATCACCTCTTTGTTGATAAGTTAAAATGGAGGGGTCATCAGTTTCCATGGGAGAATTGTGGAGTTGCCAAAGCAATATTTATAATGTCGTCAATGAATCAATTTCTCAATGATTCACAGGGAAGGCGTACTTGCTTCCTCCCCGACAATGACGCCAAAATTGTTGTTGCACAAACTAACAGGACTAGTCAATAGGCTAAAAAGATAGAGGGCACAACAACACCCTGGGACAAAGGCCTACTGTTACCACAACCTATTTCCCCTTATCTTCTCGAATTTTCGTTGACGGGAGGAGTCCTAATATGCCCCACTTGTTATAATGTTCCTAAGATAGGTTTCAAGTGAGGCAAGGCGGCTCATTCAATGGAAAGGTTCAATGAAAGTGCGAGGTTTGGGAAAAGCTAGGATGACTTTCCAAGAAAAATCCCTTTAAGTAAGTCTACCCAAGGCCTAGGTGATTTGACAAGTTAGAAGTTCATCCAAGGTTCAAGTAGGCAAGACAAAAGGCTATGATTGATATACTTCTAAAGCTCAAGCCTTCAAGAATCCCCAAGTTGAAGGATAACACATAGGGTTCCCACTTGGTGGAATGGCTAGGGCATCAATCATATTGAGACTTGATCGTGAGATGTGCCTCAAATCAGGAGGAGAGCTAGAGGAAACACCAACGCAAAAGATTGTCCCGACAGTTTTGCAAAAGCTCTCCCTTAATTAAAACTGCACCAAGCCCTAGGGAGGCCTCCTTATCCTTAAAGGGATGAGAAAAAGGTGAAGGAAACATGAAGGAAGAAAGATTTTTCAAGTATATTGTGATCACCAGGGATCCTAGACCTAGTGCCTGCCTATTGGGAGAAATGGAGTCAAGATAAACCAAGAAATGGCAACTTCACTCTTCAAGGAGACCTAGAAGGAATTTCGCTACCCTAGATGGAAGCAACAACAAAACGACTTCTAGATTTTTATACTTCAATGACACTTGTGGAATTTCAAGGATGTAAATTCAATCAATCCTCTAGGAACATTCATTCATTCTTTGTCCAATGAGTAACACATGCAAAAATTCCAATAGTTTCAATGCTTCAAATAATTCGCATTAATTAGGGCACATTATTCACCATGAAAAAGTATTCCATGCATTAGACATTCATCAAAACAAAAATATATCATCATATAGCACTTACAAGACAAAGAAGAGTATATCCATCCACAAAATTGCCAAATAGAAGCTCCAAGAATGCTAGCGAAATTATCCAAACATCATAATTCATCAAAGACATCCAAATTTCGTCCTCTACTGTAGGTCCAAATTATTTTTAAGAGAGATTGAAGATCCAAAGTGTGATCATTTGAGAGAATGAGGCTCTCTCTTGTTTATACAAGCTCTACGATGTCAAAATATCAAAATGAAACCCCTCCTATGCCTAAAATGCTAAGTAACCCACCCATGGTTACAAGCCAACCATGATAGCTCATAAAGTAAGTCGAATTAGCCTTCTTAAGCCCATGCTAAGCTGGCGTGCTAAAGATGAGAGTGAGGGCCTCAAAAATAGCAGATAAGAGGGGGATGCTCTGAAATGTTGCAAAACATCTCCAAACCCCAAGTTGGGCTCTGTGGGCTCCAAATGGGTCTCATGGGTCTCCAAATGGCTCAAGATCAAGTCGATGCTCCATCAATGAGGGCTAGAAGATGACACATGCCCTCCCATGTCTCCCCGGGAGAGACAAAACCTCCTCTGGGCCCTGGATTAGCTACCAAGTGTTAGTTTTTGTAGCATCAGATGTGTTCTAGCCACTAAATTTTGTGGAGAGGCTAGAATACACGAGATCTCCAAAACCCAAAAATCGTGTCTAGAAATTCCATCTAGAGACATCTTAATTAGATTATTAGTCGTTTTTAAAATATTTCCTAAGTCTAAACTTAGGGAATATGACTAATTAATCATAATTAATTAAGTTATGGTGTGAATCTTCTAGAAACTCACACGGATCGACTTCTAGTTAATCCTAGCCATAGATTAAGATCTAATCTTGGCCGTTGAAGTCTCAATAGAGGGTTATAAGAAGAAAGTCGATGGGGCTTGGAGAACACACTTGCAGAGTTCGATTTTGTTGAGAAATTGATTTCCAGAGTAGCAGCTGTGTGTTGCTGGAAGTGATTCAATGAGGTTGAAGCAGTGAGAGAGGGGAAGAGATAGTGAGGCCGGAGGAATCTTTTCTAGTTCCGGTGAGTACATTGCAGAGAGGCAGTGATTGCCACAGAGAGGCAGCGCAAAGCCCTCTTGAGGAGATTTTTCTGGGGAAAAGTCTAGATTCTGAGCCAGAAGTTGGGCAGAGGGTCCGGAGGTAAAGAGTATCAGTTTCCCAGACAACAGCAGACGAGACAGTGAGAGGAGTCGCAGTTTCGAGCTTGTGGGATGCAGTAACTGCGTAGCCTGATGCAGTGACTGCACAAAGGGAGCAAGGAGTAGCTCAATTTGAGTTGAGGTCAGTGTGGGATCGCCTGTGGAGTGACAAATTTTTCTCACTAGTTATTATTGCTAGTTATTTAACTGTTTGGATTGCTAGTTTAAGCATCCATAGTTTGTACTCATATTTTCACTACTGCATAATATTAAAACCCTCAGCTGCTACACTGGTTTTCCTGAGTTGGGTTTTTCGGGGACTTAGTCCAAAAATAACGGTGTATTTTGTGTGTGCATCTATTTCTTCCAGCGTTTTTATTTCTTCCGCAGTATTTGTTTTGTGAAGGTTGCAGTGTATTTGTTTCGATATTTGCCATAGCACACAACAAATAATTTGTTTAATTAAATTAACAAATAGAAGAAATAACATCAGTTGCTGCAATAGGATTCGGGGTTAGCCGAATTTTCACATGGTATCAGAGCGCAGATTGTAAGTCAAAGAGCTCAGTGGTAGAAGGGAAGAGGAATTTCGTAGCTCTGCGTAAGCAACAGTTTGAAACCCTCAGAGGTAGCGCAGTTTCTTGGCCAGGAGGGTCAATTTCTTGAGGAAAAATTGATTTCTCTGAGAGAGCGACAGAGAAATCGGATTTCTCTAGTTCAAGGATTACCAAAGGCAGAGGGAGCAACCAATATTTTCCTTGCAGAGCAGATCTCTAGCTGGACGCAGTATTTTGCAGCAGTTGCTAGTGCAAAATAGCATCAGGAGGAAGAAAGAGCACACGCTGAGGGAAATTTTCCTCCAGGGACTTCTAGCTTCAGAAATTTAATTTTCTCTTGTAGATTAGTAGTCGTCGTGCGCAGATTTACTCACTCCAGTAGGGAGTGCATAGAGCCTAGCATCGACTGAGCATAAGAGAAGAGGAGGATTTCGACTTATTTTGCTGAGATGGCCACTGCCGGACTACAAGATTAGGATAGGTTGGATGGCGCTTCCAATTATGTCATCTGGAAGGCAAGGATGTCCTTCATTTTGGATGAATATGACTCGAAGCCATTCATAGATGCAGTGGTAACTACCCCCACGGATGCAGATCAACTAAAGGAATACTAAAAGGAGATGGCGAGGGCAAAGAGGTTGATTCTTGACGATGTTCGAGATCACATTGTATCACACATAGCGAGCCAGGGAATGACCAAGGAGATGTGGGATACACTTTCCATGCTATACCAAGGCACTTCCGAGCAATGAAAGATGTACTTGGAGGAAAAGATGAGATGCACTAGGATGCAAAAGGGGGAGTGCATAGACCCCTACCTCACCAAGATTTAGGAGATCTAGGATCAACGATCAGCTAGTACGATTGGCTCTCAATAGTGTCTTTGAGGAGTAACAGGTATTCGTCCAAAGCATTTTGGGTAGAGAAACCTTGCCAAGGTGGGACAGGATGTGGGCCGATTTGCAGCAAGAAGAGTTGAGGCGAGACTTAGTGAAGAGCTCCATTAGTGGCAGCGACAGGGGATCGGAGTAGGTGAAGGTGATGAGAATGTGGCCCTTGCATTGAAGGGTCCCAGTTAGGGACAAGGGGAGTAGCGAAAGAAGAAAAAGGACTTGTTGAAGGTCAAGTGCTTCAGATGTGGTGAGCTTGGCCACTATAGCACCCAGTGTCGTCTCAGGAAGAAGGACAAAGAGGAGAAGCAGAACCAGCAGACAACATCAATGAAGATCGATTGGTTGTCCTCCAGGCTAGAGGAAGACTTTGCCATGTTTGCTGACATACCCCCAGGAGTCAAATGGGGTGATTTGGTTTTGTAGCCCCAGAGTGCTACAGATGGGCAGGATTCTTGAGGAGGTCCACCTCTTGAATCAGAACCTTGCTATGGGAGCCCACAATATTTTAGTAGCAGGATGGATCAGTGGCAGTAGATGCAGTCAGATGCCAGAGTGACAGATGCAGAGTCTAGTTGCATGTTAGATACTGGGGAGTGCAGTGCAGTTGGCACAATGCATAGTCAATAGTAGCGCAGATGCCCCAGTGACAATGCAGATACTAGTAGCAATCAAAGACTCGGGTAACAGATGTATCATATTGGTCACAGCGGGTTCAATATTTTGGATGCTTTTTAGTTGCAGATGTTGCAGCTGCAGCAACAGTAGATGGAGAGGGAGTTGTAGTGCAGATGCAGTGTTGGCAGTAGTTTAGCAGAGTTAGCAGCAACACAGATGCAACATATATCAAAGTTGCACAGTGGTTGGTCGCAACAACAACCAGACATTAGCAATGTGACAGGAGGTTATGCAGAGACAGGGTGGTGCTACAGGGGGCAACAACACTAGAACACATTCCTTGCTAAGATGGAGTGTTAGTTTTTGTAGCATCATATGTGTTCTAGCCACAAAATTTTGTGGAGAGGCTAGAATACATGAGATCTCCAAAACCCAAAAATCATTTCTGGAAATTCCGCCTAGAGACAACTTAATTAGATTATTAGTCGTTTTTAAAATATTTCCTAAGTCTAAACTTAGGGAATATGACTAATTAATCAGAATTAATTAATTTATGGTGTGAATATTCTAGAAAATCACACGGATAGACTTCTAGTTAATCCTAGCCGTAGATTAAGATCTAATCTTGGCCGTTGAAGTCTCAACAGAGGGTTATAAGAAGAAAGTCGATGGGGCTTGGAGAACACACTTGCAGAGTTCGATTTTGTTGAGAAACTGATTTCCAGAGTAGCAGTTGTGTGTTGCCAGAAGTGATTCAGTGAGGTTGAAGCAGTGAGAGAGGGGTAGAGATAGTGAGGTCGGAGGAAGATTTTCTAGTTTTGGTGAGTACATTACAGAGAGGCAGTGCAAAGCCCTCTTTAGGAGATTTCTGTTTTGTTGGGGAAAAGTCGAGATTCTAAGCCAGAAGCTGGGTAGAGGGTCCGGAGGCAAAGAGTATCAGTTTCCCAGACAATAGCTAACAAGACAGTGAGAGGAGACGCAGTTCCGAGCTTGTGGGACACAGTAACTGCGTAGGTTGACGCAATGACTGCGCAAAGGGAGAGCAACGTAATTCATGTTGAGATTAGTGTGGGATCGCTTGTGGAGTGAGAAATATTTCTCACTTGTTATTATTTCCAGTTATTTCTCTGTTTGGACTGCTAGTTTAAGCATCCATAGTTTGTACTCATAATTTCACTACTGCATAATATTAAAACCCTCATCGACTGCTCCATTTTTTGCTAGTTGGTTTTTTCTGAGGAATTAGTCCAAAAATAACAGTGTATTTTGTGTGAGTGCATCTATTTCTTCCAACATTTTTATTTCTTTTGCAGTATTTGTTTTGTGGAGGTTGCAGTGTATTTGTTTCCATATTTGCCGTAGCACACAACAAATAATTTGTTTAATTAAATTAAGAAATAGAAGAAATAACATTAGTCGCTGAATAGGATTCGGGTTTAGCCGAATTTTCACACCAAGTGTCGGGTGCAATGTGTAGCCGACTGGGCAATGTGGTCCAAGCACATCATCATCTCTATATGACTAGGGCACGAACAAGCTATGTGGTGGTTCTGAAGAAGCCCTTGGTGTGGAAATCAATGCTTTGCAAGGCTGGAGGTCCATGACTCTCATCGCTCACCTTATAAGCACCATTATGACCTTCTGGAGGGCATGGATCTCGTATAGGAAGGCCAAGTCCAAGATGAAGACCCACGTGCAAACCTATATAAGATCCAATGCGTCTCCTCACCTTCTAATACAATAATTCATTAGTGCAATTGAATAAATAAGCTTGCTAATCAGGGGTAGAAATGGACACTTCATAGTGGCATGCCCTTCCAAATAGGCTTTGAACATGTACAGGTGTTACCTTCCTTGACAAGAGAGGTTAATAAAGGACCCTATTAGGTGGTTTCAACTTCTAAGGGAGTGACAAGTTCATGGTACATCCATTAGAGGGCAGGGGTCATGTGAAATAATGATGGAATGGAGTGGGGGGCAAGAGGGAAGGCTCGAAGCCACATGCGATGGTACGGTGAAAATTCGAGAATCCCCGAATTATTACTGCAACAAACTGATATTACTTCTACTATTTGTTAATCCATGCAAGTTATTTACTGTGTTCTACTGTAAATATTGAAGTAAATACAACTGCAGCCTTCACAACTTTAAATAATATGTGGAAACAAGAATCTGAGCAAGAAAGAAATAACACACACAAGTGACACCATTGTTTTTGGACCAATGTGCCCGGAAAATCCCATTATGGGAAAACCGGTGCAGCAGCTGAGGTTTTGTATTATTATGGAGTAGTTTCTGAATATAATCTTTGGATGCCTTACTGGATATCTAATACAGAGAATCTCACTAACAGAGAGATGAGTGAGATATACCTCATGCTATCACTAGCGATCCAGTATTGATCCAACCGCTGAATGGCTAGCCCCTAGCTGCCTCTGCGCTGCTTTGCGTCACAGCTTCTGGGAACTGTCACTCCTCTAGGCTGATCTATTTGCCTTTGGAACTTCAACTTTCTGCCCTTTTGGTCTCACACCCCGGCTTCTGGCTCTGGAACTCGATTCTCCAACAAATTTCCAATCTCTTCTCACACTCTGTGCTGCCTCAACGTGGCCCTATGCTGCCCATTGTGGCTCTGCGCTACCTCTTTTGGATCTCTCTCTGCCTCCTCTGCAATGTATCCCTGGATCAGGAAATCTTCCTCCGGAAACTATCCTTGCCCTTCATTGCAAGAAATCATCTCGATCACTTCTCCGACAACTGGTGCGCATGCTCTTTTGAGAAAATCGATCTCTGATCTCTCAGCCGTTGTGTCTTCCAAATGCCCATCAAGCTTCTTCTTATAATCTTCTCGTTGAGTAACCAACGACCCAGATTAGATTCTAATCAATGGCTTAGATCATTTTGGCTTGATCCTCGTCTTCTTCCAGAAGTTTCACCCTTAATTTAATTAATACCTTTTAATTATTTTAATTTCCTAAGTTTAGACTTAGGCATCCATTAAAAATAATTACTTATTTTAATAAAACCTTCTTCGGGTTGAATTTCCCAAAACTATTTCTGGGTATTCTGGAATACATGTGTCTTAGCCTCACTACAAATTTTGAGGCTTAGAGCACATTCGATGCTACCAGAAATAAACAGGTACACGGGTAGCTATGATGAAGGAGGCCCACACCTTGGGTGTATGAATGTAAGAGGGAGCAATCGTGGTACATGAGTTACCCTAGCCTTTGTTTTTCGATCCTTCTTCATATGCTTTTATTATTATTATTGATTTTTCTTCTTTTTATTGCTCGGGTTTCAAGGGGATGAGAACATGATGCATAAAATATAGCAGTGAATACCCCCTGAAGGTGAGGTAGTTCATCGCCCACTAGGGGTTGTGTTAAATTGGAAACTAGGGCCAAACTCCATGTGGGTCATCTTATTTATGGCCGCTGATATTTTTCTTAGATCCCTCTCATCGAGAGGTGTAGGATTGATCTAAAGATCATTTGATTCCAATAAGTATTCATGGAGATATGAATTTTTTGTGCTATAAGACAATTTGTCAAGGTCGGCCAACAACCAAATAAACTCCACAAGTGCTCAACATTTTAGTATAAAAGGAGATGGCTTGAGAGTCATTTTACAAACACTTCTCCTAAGATCTCTCTCCACTTGTCTGGGTTTTGTGGTTAGAGAGATCAAGAGGGAGAAGCCCTAGACGCAGTAAAGAAAGGGTTCTATTCGCAGCAAATCAAGATGCCCTAGACGCAGTTGAAGAGAGGAACATCTAGCCGCAGTTGAAGGGTATCTAGCCATGCCCTAGCCGCAGCAAAAGAAGGTCTAATGCAGTCATATATTTGCAGTTGAAGAAAGGTTCCTATACACTGTATAGAGGAGGCCTATCCGAGATCCTAAGAAGACCTAACCGCTGTCATATCAAGCCCTAGGCTCTATGCTGCCCTATGGAGAAGCTTATACGCTGTCCTAAGGGTGGTATGGATATACCCTAGTTGCAATAGCCTAGAAGAGAATAGGAGGAGTTCTGGAGTTTGGACAACATGGAAGAAAGGGATCCGAAGTCTGCTACAGGAGGTCGAGTGGCTGAGGCAAGTGCGGATTGTCTTAGGGCTGGAACAGTGATGTAAACAAGGTCCGAGTTTGCTGTGTAGAGGGCCGAGAAGGATGACTGTTAGGCCGAGTTCCTAAGGGTCAAATACGTTGCTGTTTGGAAGTTGTTT
The DNA here is from genome assembly GCA_031772625.1 of Pinus tabuliformis. Lineage (NCBI taxonomy): Eukaryota > Viridiplantae > Streptophyta > Pinopsida > Pinales > Pinaceae > Pinus > Pinus tabuliformis. Next base: position 1,543,624,881 of record CM062817.1, on the reverse strand, counting down.
GAGCACATTTTCAGAGGTCTGTTGCTACAACAATCTGTTGTGCTAGGCCGCAGGCCATAGCACACAGCTAGAGGCTGCGTGAGGGTTGTCAAGGGTGGACAATACCCTAAGAAAGCAGCGTGGGTGAGGAGGAGATCTTTGAGGGTATGCCACAACCCTTAAAGGGTTAGTTTGTTGACTGTGGGATGAATGTTGTAAGTATATAATAGCAGTATGCATAGTACAACAGTATGAAAGATGCAGCTCAGTGAGACACAGTGAAGGTGCAGCATGAGGGACAGTAAGCATGCAATGGTACAACAAGCATGCAAGGGACAGCAAGCTAATACATGAGACAACTGCAAGCATGATGACACATAGGACAATTGCAAGCATGGAGTCACATGGGACAGTTGCAAGCATGGTGACACCTGGGACAACTGCAACATGGGACAGCTGCAAGCATGAAGAATCATGGATAGCAGCAGCATGGTAAAGCATGGACAACAACAAGTATAGTGTTGCGAGTACATTGGGACAACAGTAAGCATGGTGCAGCAGTGGCACTATGTACAACAATGCTAAACATTGGGACAACATCAACATGAGGTCCAGCATTGTGATGATAGGCGCAGCATGGTGCAACATGATAAGGAGATGCAACACTATGATAGGTGAAGGAGTCACCTTGGAGAATCAGTTGAAGCAGCATGTCTTCAATCGATCTCATGTAGAGATGATCTATTCTCTTATCTAGAAAGTCTAAGTGTTGACTTTTGTTGTAAATGTACTCTCTCTCTTTCTCTGCTGAACTATTGAAGACATATAAGAAGAATTGATAAAGAGTTTCCCCACATTGGGGTTTGTCTCTGGCTAGCGCCATATCTTGTGTCCTCTTGTCTTGGCTTGTCTTCTACGATTTATGTTTATGTTCTATCTGCAATTTACTTTAATGCTGATGTGATTGCTAATCTGGAAAAGATATTGAGCTAACTATGAAAATTGAAATAATTGCTCTAAGCATAGAACATACCTAAAATTAAGGTTGGGACAATCATGGGTTCCTAAATGATGCAAGGGGTAGTCGTAGGGGCCCTAGGAACCAGCGTGATGGCCATAATGATAGGGGGTAGAACTCATGTTCGGCTTTTGCCCACACGCTAAATTTTATTGCTCTAACCATCTTTTGCATTTTGTGGTGCATTTTCTATTATATGTGGCCATATTATGCTTTTATCTTCCTTTTTATCTGCATCAACCTCTGGGGCATTGTTCTAGGCTTGACCCAAAGTGTGGACAAGGGGAAGGGGAGGCTAACACCTTGTATACCCGATAGACAAATGTGGACCTAGATGGGTAAAATGTGAAGGTTTGTAATGAGTGGAGGAGAGTGAGATATATGGTATCGGGAAGCAGGACCACGCAACCAAAATTAGGGTTTCCCATGTAGTGCCACTCCTAAAGCTAATAGCCAGTAAAGAAGATCCCATTGGACTAGGATACAAGATTAACCCCCAAGTTGAGATAAGGGAACAAAAGTACAATCAAAACCTGTTCTTTCTGCTGAATCCCCCCACTAATCCATGCCCAAATCTGGTCAATAAAAGCAAGCATAGACACACAATTGTGTAATGAAACATGATACCTTCAGGGCTGGATGACCCACCTTCAAACATACGATCATAACAGATGAGCGAGGTCACACAATGGCTGGCTCAGGTGGCGGAGAATAGTAACACATTGAGCTATTGGGTGCCTGCAAGGGGTTGTCGACTGAAGGAAAATCTAGGATTCTCCTATAGTGGCCACCCACTGGTGGTGGGTAACAAGCATCATTGAGAAGTTCAAAGCAAGATTTGTAGCAAGAGGATTCTCCTAGAAAGAGGGAGTGTACTATGAGTAGACTTTTATTCCAGTCACCAAGTACACTTTCATAGAGCAGTTATGTCTATAGTGTTAGTCATGGGATTGAGGATACATCAGATAAATGTGAAGACAACTTTCCTTAGTGGGTTTATTGAGGAAGAAGTGTACATAGAGAAACCTTAGGGCTTTGAGGTAAATGAGAAGTCGTTCCATGTTTGTAGGCTTAAGAAAGCCTTGTATGGAGTCTTTGATAGATCACTCACCTTCCTTCAAGAAATAGGTTAGATGGGGGAGAGCATTGTGTGAAAATTCCAATACCGGAATCCTATTGCAGCAATTGGTATTATTTCTCTCAATTGATAAATTAATTATTCAGTTTATTGCTATGACAACATTGAAATAAACACACTGCAACCTTCACAAATAAAAATATTGCGAAAAAATAATACGCTGGAAACTGAGAAATGCTAGTGCACACATAAATTATGAGACAATTACTTTTGGACAAATGTCCCCGGAAAAACCCAACTTGGGAAAACTGGTGCAGCAGTTAGGGTTTTTATTATTATGCAACAGTGAAAATTTGAGTACAATCTGGATGCCTGAAATTGGCAATCCACAGCAAGAAAATCTGGGCAAAATTATTGAAGGGAATTTACCCTTCCTCCACAAGCAATCTCGACACAACTTGCCTTCAGAAAACTTGGTCCTTTGACCTTCTGTGCTGCACTGCGTAGTCTGCTTGATGTCAAGCCTCCAACCAGTCTTTGATGAAGTCGTTCTGCCTTTAGCTGCTAAGGAAATCGTCTCTCCGACCTTCTGGAACCTTTGCCCAACCTCTGGAACTAAGAACGATTTTCTCTCCAGCAAATCGAATTGCCCTCTCTGAAGCTACTACGCAGTGCTCTGCATTGCCTCACTGGGATAACTCGACCCTCTTGCTGTTGCCTCTCTGTATCTGGAAGACTTCCTCCGGATCATTGTCCCTGCCCCTCACTCACTGTTTCGATGTCTGGCTCTCTTCGACAACTGATTGCTGCTACTCTAAAAATCTATTTGCTAAGAAATCGAACTGCTCAAGTGTACTCTCCATCACCACATCGACCTCCTCTTATAATCCATTGTTGGAGCACCAATGACCAAGATTAAAACATAATCGATGGCTAGGATCATCTCTGGATCGATCCGTGTGAGTTTATTGACTATTCTCGCCTTATCTCAATTAACACTGATTAATTAACCATATCCCCTAAGTTTAGACTTAGGAAATATTTAAAAAACGGTTATTAATCTAATTGAGACACTTCTAGGCAGAATTTCCAAAAACGATTTTTGGGTTTTGGAGATCTCATGTATTCTAGCCTCTCCACTAAATTTCGTGGCTAGAACACATCCGATGCTACAAAAACTAACACTTCCTCTTAGCGAGGAATGTGATCTAGTGCTGCATACCCTGCCACAACACTCTGTCTCTGTATCATCTCTTGTCATGATGTTGATGTCTCGCTGCTGCTACCCACCAACCACTATGCAACTCTAATATACATTGCATCTGTGTTGCTGGTGACACTGCCATGCTGCTGCCAACATTGCATTTGCACTACAACTCCCTCTCATCCGTTGCTGTTGCAACTGCAACAACTGCAATTGAGAAGCATCCAAAATATTGAATCAACTGTGTTCAGTATGATGCATTTGTCTCCCAAGTCTTAACTGCTACTAGCATCTGCACTATCGCTGAAGAATCTGTGTTACTGCCAACTCTGCACTAAGCCACCTGCTCTGCTGTCAACACTGTACTACGCTTATCAGCCTCTAGCTGCAACCTGCTACTAGTTTGCAACTGTCACTCTGGTACTGACTGCATCAACTACCACTGATTCGTCCTGCTATTGAATAATGTGGGCCCCCGTAGCCAGGTAATGATCCATGAGGAGGATAACTCAAGGATCCTGCCCAATCTTCTGCAGTTTTGGACTATAGCTCCATGTCGTTCCACCTCATTCCTGGAGGTATGGCTACCAACATAGCAAAATTTGATCTACTCATACTGCTGCGACGACTGCTTTGCTAATGATTTTGCACTGATGTTGCAACTACTGCAATAATGAGTTTGATCTCCCTTGATCCTGAAGTACTGGCTTCCATGGGGATACTCCCTCTAAAACTAGACTCCCTCTGAATCTCGATCTCCCTATGGGAAATCTCTCCGCTCCCTCCTAGCAACTTGCATTGTCCTCCTGCACTGGAAATTGGACTGTGAAGCTCTGCGCTGGGAATCTTTTGGCTAGAACTGCACTTGCATACTGTAACTGGGCAATTCACACTGCTTGTGTCATTGCAACTAGTTATGCAATAGCCATTTGAATGACTAGCTGCATTTGCTAACATTGAATCTGCTACTACGATACTGTGGGCTCCTGTTGGTCCTGCTGCAACAACTGGAAACTAATCTGCTTGATCTCCTCGCTGCTTCTGCATTGGACCTTGCCCATTTGGCAAACTGGAGTCTCATACTTCTCCTCTACTTGGATCTGGTGCCCCATTATCTCCTTTTGAGCCTTGTACCTTACTAAGACCTTTCTTCGCTTTGCAACCCACACTAGACAATACGCACTTCCTCTGGTACCTGTCTCCGACAACTAGAAGTCGATCTGCCCAGGGCTGCATTCTGGCTAACTCGTACGACCTCCTATAGCAATCTCGTATGGCCATCTCTGCAAAGCTGCAAAATCTGTGAAACTCAAAAATTGGAAAATAAACAGCGAAAATCTCCCTCTTTCCCTCTGCTTGGCTGCTGAATCTTCTACTCACACTCCCTTCTGGAGTGAGAAAATCTGCTCACAACAACTGCCAATCTGCAATTGGAAAAAATTTAGATCTCTAAGACTTGAGATCCCTTGAGAGAAATTTTCCCTCAGTGTGTAATTTTCTCTTCCACCCGACGCTGCGTTTGCAAACTGCTGCAAAACCCTCTATGTCCAACCAAAAATCTGAGTTGTTGTTGCTCCCTCTCACTGCTGGAATCACTAATCTAGGTAGCTCAAATTTTCTGCAACCCCTGCAACTGAAAATCGAACTTCCCAAGCAATTCGATCTGCCTGTCCTGGGCTCTGTGTAGTCTGTCTGGGAATTTCGATCTGCTGCTCCCACTGAACAATGAAATTCCTTCTTTCGCTTCTGAGCTCTTCGGCTGATTAACTATGCTCTAATACCATGTGAAAATTCCAATACCGGAATCCTATTGCAACCACTGGTATTATATCTCCTAACTAATAAATTAATTATTCAGTTTATTGCTATGGCAACATCGAAATAAACACACTGCAACCTTCACAAATAAAAATACTGCGGAAAAATAATGCCCTGGAAACTGAGAAATGCTAGCACACACACATAAAGTATGAAACAATTATTTTTGGACAAATGTCTTCGGAGAAACCCAACTTGGGAAAACCGATGCAACGAGGGTTTTTATTATTATGCCGCATTGAAACTCTAAGTGCAATCTGCATGCTTGAAACTGGGAATCCACAACAAGAAAATATGAGCAAAATTATTGAAAGGAATTTACCCTTCCTCCACAAGCTATCCCAACACAACTTGGTCCTCTGACCCTCTGCGCTGCACTGCGCAGTCTGCTTGACGTCAAGCCTCCAACTAGTCTCTGATGAAGTAGTTCTGTCTTCAACGGCTAAGGAAATCGTCTCTCCAGCCTTCTGGAACCTCTGCTCGACCTCTGGAATCGAGAACGATTTTCTCTCTAGCAAATCGAACTGCACTCTCTGAATCCACTGTGCAGTGCTCTGTGCTGCCTCACTAGGATAACTCGGCCCTCTTGCTGTTGCCTCTCCGGATCTAGAAGACTTCCTCCGGATCACTGTCCCTGTCTCTCACTCACTGCGTCGATGTCTAGCTCTCTTCGACAACTGATCGCTGCTACTCTAGAAATCGATTTGCTAAGAAATCGAACTGCGCAAGTGTACTCTCCATCACCACATCGACCTCCTCTTATAATCCACTGTTGGAGCACCAACGGCCAGGATTAAAACATAATCGATAGCTAAGATCATCTATGGATTGATCGTGTGAGTTTTTAGACTATTCTTGCCTTATCTCAATTAATACTAATTAATTAGCCATATTCCCTAAGTTTAGACTTAGGAAATATTTAAAAAACAATTAATAATCTAATTGAGACACTTCTAGGCAGAATTTCGAAAAACGATTTTTGGGTTTTGGAGATTTCATGTATTCTAACCTCTCCACTAAATTTTGTGGCTAGAACACATCTGATGCTATAAAAAGTAACATATTGACCGGAGCATAGGTGGAGAGCTCTGAAGTAAAGCTATTTGTGGATCATCATGGGGCTGCTGGCTGGCTGGTTGACTAAAGAGGAGACAAATTTTCTCTTAGGGGTCACCCACTTTTGGTGGGTAACAGGGACATCTAAGCAATTTGCTTGTGGTATTTCGATCTTTTTGTGTGGTTGATTGTTCTCAGACAGTGATATGGTATGTGGAAATCTTTCTTGTGAACATATTATGGGCTATTATAAATATGCTGATTTGATGATTGGAGTAGGGTTTGTTGAAGGGATCACTGTAGACGTAGTATCTTTTTATGATTTCAACAATCTATGATTACAGTATAATGAAATTCTTTTCTGAACTCGTACTCTTCTTGACAAGCATGTGGAAGATGAGAAAAAATGTTGCAACTTTGATTATATATATTTTTTTAAAAACCAATAGACAAAGATCATTTCACTGTTTTTTTGGTTAAATACAGCAATGTAGATGGTTGATAATAATTCAATACAGCTCTGCATCCAAATGTTCTGTCTAGGGCCATAAACATGCACACTTTGAGTTTTTTTGTGAAGTGAATCGCACATCTCAGGCATTGTGTTCAATTGACAGAACTTGTGTGGTTTACATTTTTATGTGAAGATTGTTTGCTAATGCTGTCAGGAGTCTGGGTTATGGAGAAAACATTGAGAAAAGATCACCACAACAGTGGCAGATGATTTTAGTGCAAGCTACTTCTGGAACATTGGCAGGTGCTGCTTCAGCTGTTGTAACAACTCCTCTTGATACAGTAAAAACACGTCTTCAGGTGATCACATTAGATATTGTCATATGTTTATGTCTTTATTTATATTTATGTTTACAGAAGTAAATAGTTAGCATTTATTTCATGCTCAGATTGTGTTGAGGTTTAAATTTCTTCATTTTAAATTCATCATGGCTATGGGTTTCCTTGTTACATGGCTGGAGTAAACTGTAAACTACCGATTCTAAGAGAGCTTTTATAACAATGAGCCTGTGCTTGCAAAGAGCTGCTTCTAATTAACCATATTTTAAAGGAATTTGTATTTTTGCTTGGAAAGAGAAACTATTTTGAGTTGAAATCCCTCCAGCACTGCCCTGAAGAAATCTGATGTTGATACTCTGGAAAAAAGGCAATTGTTTTCTCTTCATAGAGTATATAGAAAGCCATCATTATATAAATATAGCATTTTTCCCATCTACCTAAGTAGTGTTGGAAAATGTAGCTAGATATGGTCTTCATAACGACTTTTGTAATCATGACATCGTATATTTTATATAAAAAGAAAAATAATTTTATTTGTTCAAGCATGGGTTTCATGCTCAAGTCTAGGTCAAAGCATGTTCTTCATGCTTCTAGGGATTGTTGAGTCAAAGAAGAACATTTGTCATGTATTATAGTCCCATTTGGACTCTTTGTAACAAAAGAAAATTATTATTTTTGAGTCAAGAAGAGTCATTTTGTCCTCCAAGACAAGTTGGCCCTGCCATGACAAGTCGGCCCTGTTGGAGTACCTCTTCGCTCTTCTAGATGACTATAAATGGAGGAAACTTCGTCCTAGATCTGAATTTTTGACTGGTTTGCTCAAATGTGTGAAGGATCTAGGGTTTCTTTACGATTTGCAGGGCCGAGGATTGCAGGTCTGATTTGCAGACCTGAGGTAGAGGGCCAAGACTTCGAGTTGAAACAAAATTTGTGGAGTTTGACCATCTTTGACTTGTTTGAGAAAGGATTTTGGAGGGCTGACTTGGTGCTTGGAGAAGGTTTGTTCTTTGGGTCTTGGAGGTCTCACTTTGATTTGATTCTATAAGAATAGAAAAATTCTTTTTGGGTTTTCCCTTGGCTTGGAGTCTATATCTTGTGTTCTCTATGTTTTTGTGATCTTCATGCATTTTATGTGTGGTAATTGCTTCATGAAAAGGAAATAATAAATAACAAAAGGCCAAAAAATACCACAAGTAATTATCAAGTAAGAAGAATCAACCCTAATCCTTAATTACCTTGATTCTCCAACATGGTATCAGAGCTAAGGTATCAAAAAGGCTAGTTGAAGATCACTTATTTTGGCATAGTTGAAGATAGCTCCATCGAAGAATCTCTTAACAAGTGCAAAGTTCTGTGGCAATCTCTTTTAAAGGTAAAAGCGAAATTCTGTACCTATAATACTGGGCACAAAACAAGCCCTGAATTCCTCCTCTTAATAGGAATCTAAAATATGTTGATACAAGTATAAGGTATATGAAGTCATTACAATATGAATGGTGCGAGTTTAGTGTTGATTTGGGGTAGCATCGGATGTGCTCTAGACATGAAAATTGGTGGAGAGGCTAAAGCACATGAGATCTCCAAGACCCAGAAATGGTTTGGGCAGATTCTAACCGTTTGGGAGATATTAAAATAATTAATATTTTTAATGGAGTTCTTAAGTCTAAACTTAGGAAAAATAAAATATTAATGGGTATTTAATATAACACTGAGTTAGAATGTTCCAAAAGTCATGGATCAAGCCAAATCTAATCTTAGCCGTTGATTAGAGATTTAATCTCGGCCATTGATGAACCAACGACAAAAGTATAAGAGGAGGCTTGAGGGTCAGTTGGAGGATACACCAAGAGAGATCAAGAATTCGATTTTCTGGGGCAGGGTTTGTTGAGGAATTCGAGTGAGTGATCTAAGTTGCAGCTGAGGGGCAGTGAATACATAGCGGAGAGGCAGAGTTAGTATCGGGAGGATCAGCGCAGAGCCGGGAGAGGTTGACGCAGAGCTAGCTAGAGGCCACGCAGAGGCAACGAGGAGCTGTGCAGAGCCAGAGAGGCTAGCGTGTGAGACGCAGAGGGTCTAGGAGCTGACGCAGAGGCCAGAGACGTTGATGCAGGGCCTAAAGACAACGCTGGAGGAATTCGTGGGACAGATTGAGAGATGGAGAGCCAGATAGAGTGACGCAGTCCCTATCAGAGAGACGCAGAGCAGTAGAAGCTGCATTGTTGCTGTGGGATCATTCATCTGGTGATTTAGCCGGAATATCTGTCTCCGACTAAGAGGTACTACTGCTGAGGGCATTCTCTGTTGGGTGAGCCATTTTTGACACCCAAGTTGTATTATGAAACCGCATAATAATAAAACCCTCTGAATAGCTGCACTGGTTTTCCCGCATTGGGTTTTTCCAGTGACATTAGTCTAAAAACAACGGTGTCACTTGTGTGCTTGTTTACTTTCAGTTGATGATCTGTATGTGTTGATACTGTACTTGTATTTATTTTTAGTATTTACATGGTAAATAACTTGTTAAGTAATTGAACAAGTAGGAAGAAATAAATCAGATAGTACAGGAAGAATTTCTAACGGATTAAACTTAGAAATTCCAACATGGTATCAGAGCATGGTTGCAGATCACAAGATAACTGAAGGCATCAACCAAGCAGAGAAGTAGCAACAGAAACAACTGTCCCAAGTGACAAAAGTTGTTCCTAGCAGAAAGCAGCAAGGAAGGGGTGACGCAGAGGGCCTGCATCATCAGTTCGAGCCAGGAGGAGGATCAACGCAGAGGTAGAGAGGAGCAGAACTGACCTACGCAGTGCCCAATCATCTTTCTCAGTTAGGAAGGATTGACGCTGTGGCCAGGAGGTGCAGATTTTGCCAGTGCCAAGGTTGCGGATAATTTGCGGAGCGAAGCTGGTGTGGTATTGTGGTCAGAATAGTACCTAATAGGGCAAGACCAAGGAGGGATTTCCAGAAGGGAAATCGAGACTCAGAGGGAGTCGAACCGAGGACTTTCAGGAGGGAAGTAAAGAGACTCAGAGGAGGCGGAAGAAGAGTAGCATAAGGGCCGTGAATGGATTGAGAGATCAGGATAGGTTGGGCGGAGCATCCAACTTCGTGGTCTGGAAGGCCAAGATCTTGTCCATTCTAGACAAATATCACATCAAGGACTTTGCCTTGAAAACAATAGCGATCCCAGTTGACCCAGCTGAAAATGAGAAGTATGAGGATGCAATGGCTAGGGTGAAGTGCATCATTCTTGATGGGGTCAAGGATCATGTGGTGTCGCATGTTGCTGAGAAGGACACGACAAATGAGATGTGGGATGTCCTGAAGAAATTGTACGAGCATAGTTCCGTGCAAAGGAAGATGTTACTTGAAAATCAGTTGCGTCATACCAGATGCAGAAGGGAGAGCAGATAGATGTCTTCCTTGGTGGATTGAAGGGGACCCGTGACCAGCTAACTTCCATAGGGGCCACGCTGGATTAAGAACTAATGGTGAGGACCACATTGAACGCAATCTCAGAGGATTGGGAGGTATTTATCCAGAGCATATTGGGTAGGTCGAGCCTTCCAGATTGGGAGAAACTGTGGGCGACTCTTCGTCAAGAAGAGATCAGACGAGTGACCAAGGCGGGGAGTAGCAGAAAGGGGTCAGAATCAAGAAGAAGGAAGAAGAAGATGCGGCTCTCGCATCTGCGAGAAAGCAGGAGAAGAGAAAGAAGAAGGACATCTCCAAGGTCAAGTGCTTCCATTATGGGGAATTGGGTCACTATGTGAACCAGTGTCTGAGGAAGAAGAGTAAGGGAGAGGCTTCTGACTCGAAGGCAACGCCAGGAAAGGCGAAGAAAGAAGTCGAGGAGGATGACGACTGTGACATGAGTGCTCATGCGGCACTTGAGAGGAAGTGGGGTAACATCGAGCTGTAGTCTGACGAACTACAGGCGATGATGGGCAGGATCCTTGAGGTACCTAACCTCTTGGTTTATACCTTACTACGAGAGCCCCGAAGAGGAGTAGTAGGACTGGCAAATGTCGGTAGAGACGGATGCGGATGGAGCGACAGAGAGTGCTATAGTGCAGGAGTCACGGGACAACGCAGAGGCTAGCAGGATGCAACTGTACGAGAAGCACAGGAATATTGCACCAATGCATGATGGCACGGAGAGGTGCGCAACAGTGCGAGATGCATGGAGTTGTTGCAGCGATGCAAAGGTCAGTAGAGGGAGCACTTCTTAGCGACAAAGGGAGCTTCAACATTGGGAGAGTCTCTAGCCTGACAGGGATGTTAGAGTTGGGTGAATTAGTTACTTCCTTCTCAGTAACTGGGTTGCAGTGCAATAGTTAGTAGTGGCAGTGCTATGGGCAGCACGATGCAGCGTGAGAAGGGGATGCAGTGCAGATGCAGTGCTGGGTATATGGACTAGCAACAACACGGATGCAGAGGGAGCAGTCACAGGATGCAACAGTAGCAGTGGCAGTGCCATGGGCAGCAGTACAGGATGTAGCAATGCAGAGGATGTTGGGCAGGGAGGCCTAGCATCAGCACAGAGACTGGTGCTGGATAATTAGGGTGATACTTAGTGTGGAGTATTACTAGAGCACAGTCCTCGCTAAGAAGGTGTGTTGATTTGGGGTAGCATCGGATGTGATCTAGCCATGGAAATTGGTGGAGAAGCTAAAGCACATGAGATCTCCAAGACCCAGAAATGGTTTGGGCAGATTCTAACCTGTTTGGGAGATATTAAAATAATTAATATTTTTATTGGAGTTCCCAAGTCTAAACTTAGAAAAAATAAAATATTAATGGGTATTAATATAAAACTGGGTTAGAATATGTTCCAAAAGTCATGGATCAAGCCAAATCTAATCTTAGCCGTTGATTAGAGATTTAATCTTGGCTGTTGATGAACCAACGAGAAAAGTATAAGAGGAGGCTTGAGGGTCAGTTGGAGGATACACCAAGAGAGATCAAGAATTCGATTTTCTGGGGCAAGGTTTGCTGAGGAATTTGAGTGAGTGATCTGAGTTGCAGTTGAGGGGCAGTGAATACATAGCAGAGAGGCAGAGTTAGTACCAGGAGGATTAGCGCAGAGCCGGGAGAGGTTGATGCAGAGCCAGCTAGAGCCAGCCAAGAGCTGTGCAGAGCTAGAGAGGCCAGCGTGTGAGACGCATAGGGTCTAGGGGTTGACGCGGAGGCTCCAGAAGCTGACACAGAGGCCAGAGAGGCTGACACAGGGCCTAGAGAGAGGGCTGGAGGATTTCGTGGGACAGATTGAGAGCTGGAGAGCCAAATAGGGTGACACAGTCCCTATCAGAGTGACGCAGAGCAACAGAAGCTGCATTGTTGCTGTGGGATCATTCATCTTGTGATTTAGCCGAAATATTTGTCTCCGACTGAGAGGTACTGCTTCCAAGGGCATTCTCTGTTGGGTGAGCCATTTCTGGCACCCAGGTTGTATTTTAAAACTGCATAAAAATAAAATCCTCTGAATACTTGCATTGGTTTTCCCGCATTGGGTTTTTCCGAGGACATTAGTCCAAAAACAACGGTGTCACCTGTGTGCTTGTTTACTTTCAGTTGATGATTTGTATGTGTTGATACTGTACTTGTATTTATTTTCAGTATTTACATGGTAAATAATTTGTTAAGTAATTGAACAAGTAGGAAGAAATAAATCAGCTAGTGCAGGAAGAATTTCTAACGAGTTAAACTTAGAAATTCCAACATTAAGAATTGTTATAGAAATGATACAAGTAAGTTTCAGTTGTTAAGATATAATATGGTCCAAGTCCTATTACCCAACTACTATGAGAAGGTAATGCGAAGGACTCTGAGACTATTGCAAGGAAGTGTTATGATAGTTACCACAATAATGACAAAATGGTATGACAACAATTTATTGCAATAGTAACTTGACAACATGGGATGTGAAGGATCTGTGGAAATCTTGCTCCAATAATCAAGTAAGAAATGAAGATCCAATCACAATGATCCAACTGAGTTCTACAACGATACAATGAATGCAATTTTAAAGAACCTGATCAGAAGTTTTGAGGCACCTATCTGTGATCCAAAGTATGTAATGAACCTTGATCATGACTATGGTGCAAGGTTGCGATATCTCTTGACACCTCTTCTAAGAAATGACAACAATATGAGTATACAAATTACTTTAGACAATGCAAGTTCTTCTTGAGTTGCAAAATTGAAAACTGAGATTGGTGATATGGGAACTGTCATGATGATGTATCATGAATAGACCAAGTTATGATAAACAATGAGATAACACATGGCAGAGACCTAGATAGGTGAAGAATGTCTTGACAAAATTTTAAGGAATTAAGGCATGCACGATAAAGCAAGTTGACAGAAGGTAAAGCTTGAATCAGGATGTAGATTTGAGCTCTTGTTTGAAAGACCATATGAGGATGTAGTTAGTATAGGATGATCTGAAAAAGGCATGATCCCTTTAAGGGCAATAATAGAGATCAAGTAGTATGGTAAAGGTATGTAGAATTCTTGTATTCATTGTTGTGAGTATGGTTAGGGTTTTCTAGTTAGCTGTATGCTTGTAAGTTTTTGTAATTCCTTTATGGTAAATCATGATGACTAGAAATTTGCTAGGGTTCGTGAAGTATTGAAGACTCTTGGTATTTAGAGCTTCTGATTAACCCTAGAAGCAAAGGATTAAGCTAGAAAACCCTAACCCTAGCTATTTGATTCCTCTAAAAGAAACCCTAGCTCTTTAGGAATGGTATCTAGGGTTTGTAGGGTTGAATGTTCCTTGATATTAAAACCCTAATCTTGAAAGTATAATTCTAGGGTATGTGTTAAACCCTAACAAGGGTTGGATTAAGAGGGCTTGAAGTAAAAACTCTAGAACTGGATGTTTCTATAAAATCCCTAAGAGATGGATCAAGGAATGTCTAGGGTTTATAACTAGAACCCTAGAAGTACATTGAAATCATGGAAAAACCCTAGATTGACAAGATTGACATTATTGTTTTGTCTTTGTATATTTTTCTTGGTTGCTCTTGCTGGTGAGAATTGCAGGTATATAATGAAGATTGTCAAGATCATGATAGCAAGACAAGAAGGATAAATGAACAGAGAAAAACTTATAATAATTTTTTGATGTCGATGTTAAGGATGATAGACAATAAGACCAAATCAAAGAGAGCAATATGAAACATGAAGAGGTTGATTAAATGAAGGAAGAGTTATGTACATCTATGAGAGCTCTTTCATTAGAAGAGAAGAATTCATGTCTTCAAATATTATGGAAAGAGCTATGCTTGATAGCATGAGCATGGTAAGTCTTGGATAAGATTAGATAAATAACTCTTCTAGTTAATTACTCAGAGACATGATTGACGAGCATGATAATATTGAAGTACGAAAGACTGATAACTTCAAAGGGAGCTATTGAAGCTTGTTTGGTTCATTACATGAACACATTGATTGATGATTGAAAGGCTAGACAAATGAAAAATGATTCTAGCATGACGATGGATCATGCAAAGGGATGATGATATAAAAAAGAGCAAGTAGTAGAATTTGACATTTTGACAAAAGGTCATCATGACTTGGTAACTCTGATGATTTGGTATTGATGATCTGGTTGGGATATGATCTTGCTACCTGGAAGGACATGTTGTAAGAATGCAAGATAGCTGTTGAGACAATATGTCTACAACTATTTGGTTTTAACTCAATTCGAAGAGTACATGAAATGAGTGGATAGCTTTGAAAGAGAATATGGTAGAAATGTATACCATCTTGACAGAGGAAGGTAACCGTACAAGAGATAGCCTGATAATCATGTTTTTGATGACAAATAAGTTTCACTTTCTAGATGATTAGAGAAAGCTATGACTAACTTTACATTGATTGGCTCGATATAATGCCTTTGTTGACATTGATACTCAATGATGATTGGTGGAAAGTGATATGAAAGGTTGATGGCTTGAACCTTGTCATAGATTGAAGAAAGAGTTTGGCTCCTTAACATCTAGGAAGGTTGAAGCTCAAATATGATGAGATACAAGAAAGGAGCCCATGCAACTACTACTAAAGATCTACATGAAAGAACTAGTAGTTGATGTATTGATGCAGTTTGAGACAAGCTAAGAGCTTGTGGTTATGTCTCCTAGTTGAGAGGAAGTAAAGAATCTCCTCTATGCTTTAGAGGAAGTAAGGATCTCCTCCCTGGATGAGAGGGAGTGATGATGGACACCATATTCTCTATGTGTCATTCACTAGATCATGACTAACAACTGTAAGTCGAGTGAAGGTAGTGGGAGGGAGAATGGAGGATTGGATAAGCATCTAAGACTAGTACTCCTTGAAGACTGAGAATTCAAGATAGGAAAAAGTCCCATTGATCAACTCTCTTTGAGGATTGGACAGGGAATCCAGACAAGAGTGGTCGAAGAGGACCAATATTCTTTGAGGATTGGGAATCCAAGATAAGAATAGTCTTAGAAGGACATACCGAGTGAACATCCAGATGGGGTATGTGCCTTAAAGATGTAGTGTGGTGTCTCACATAAAGCCTCCCAACATTGTGCTCTGATCTAGTGGAGAGATAGAGCTTGTTAGTCAAGGCCTTGCTATGTTGACAATGCTGGTTATGATGTTGATGCTTAAAGATGGCTTATCAATTCGACTCTTCTTATGAGAATACTTCAATTTGAGAATCCTTGTACCTCATGATGGGATTATGAATACCTCCCTAGTTAAGAGGGAGTGTTGGAGAATGTAACTAGATTCGGTCTTCATAATGACTTTTGTAATCATGACTTTGTATATTTTATATAAAAAGAAAAATAATTTTATTTGTTCAAGCATGGGTTTCATGCTCAAGTCTAGGTCAAAGCATGTTCATCATGCTTCTAGGGATTGCCGAGTCAAAGAAGAACATGTCATTTATTATATTCCCATTTGGGCTCTTTGTGACAAAAGAAAATTATTATTTTTGAGTCAAGAAGAGTCATTTTGTCCTCCAAGGCCAAGTCGGCCCTGCCATGACAAGTCATCCTTGTTGGAGCACCTCTTTGCTCTCCTAGATGACTATAAATGGAGGAAACTTCGTCCTCCTTTGGACACACAATTGACAAGTTCGATCTTTGTATTAGACAAGAAGAAAAGAAGAGCAAAGGACAAGGAAGGAGAAAACCCAAGGAAGAAGAAGATCCAAATTTTTTATTGGTTTGCTCACATGTGCAAAGGATCTAGGGTTTTTGTGCAAGTTTTAGTGCCGAGGATTGCAGGTCCGATTTGTAGACCTGAAGTAGAGGGCCAATATTTTGAGTTGAAGCAGAATTTGTGGAGTTTGACCATCTTTGACTTAGTAAACTTTGACTTTTTTGAGGAAGAATTTTGGAGGGCTGACTTGGTGCTTGGAGGAGGTTTGTTCTTTGGGTATTGGAGGTTTGACTTTGATTTGATTCTATAAGAAGAGAAGAATTCTTTCTGGGTTTTCCCCTGGCTTCGAGCCTATATCATGTGTTCTCTGTGTTTTTGTGATCTTCATGCATTTTATGTTTGGTAATTGCTTGATGAAGAAGAAATAATAAATAACAAAAGGCCAACAAATACCACAAGTAGTTATCAAGTAAGGAGAATCAACCCTAATCCTCAATTACCTTGATTCTCCAACAAGTAGTGCAAAAACATGAGATCTAGCTCGTATATCTAATGTATCGCAGTCTTTTCTTCAGGTACTCAGATGAGCTTGAGCATCAAATAACTATTGATTTATTTTTTTTCTTTTTCTCTTTTGAAGAAAATCTAATACTGATATTACTGGAAAGAAAGTAACTGTCCTCTCTTCATAGGTTATATAGAAAGCCATCATTGTAAATATAGCATTTTCCCCACCTACCTGAGAAAGTAGGGCAAAAGCATGAGATCTAGCTCCTATATCTATTGCCTTACAGTCTTTTGTTCAGGGATTCATATGAGCTTGAGCATCGAATAGCTATAGGATATAGGATTGAGAAATCAGCTATATAACTTGAGACTCGTTGGGGTTATTTAGGGAACTCTTAGGATGTTTCCTTTTAACTTTCTTGGCACCACCCATTTGACCCTGAGGAAACTAGGGACTAGGAAATTTGTCCATCACCACACCTGGCCCGCTTGTGCAGTACCATGCCAGAACCACTGCAGCTTGACCAACCAGTCAATCCCTTAGTGACAAGGTTGGGGTTATTTATTTTGTCTTTTCTTTACCTGTTATTCTTTGGTTTACTTGTAAGCTCATGTCATAGGTTTTATTTCTAAGAACATAGGTGCAATGGAATAGGCTTTGTTGGTTGGAATGATGTGTTATCATGTTTAGACACTCTCACTCATCAAACTGCAGGTTATGGACAACCACGGGGAAGGTAGACCAACAATCATCAAGACAGCAAAGCAACTACTAAAGGAGGATGGCTGGAAAGGCTTTTATAGAGGGTTTGGTCCACGCATGCTGAACATGTCTCTGTGGGGCACTTCCATGATAGTGACATATGAAATAATAAGTGGGTCTCATCAGTCTGCCTTTCGAACCCTTAGTGAAATTTAATACTATAAAATATATATGCACTCTCTCCTGAATTGTCTGTTTATGCATGCTATTTTTTTTTCTAGAAATCAACTGGTCAATTTTCAGGCTTCTTGTCATTTATTTCAACTTGCTAAATATATGGAGTATTTAATATATGAATTATCCTAAAAGATAATATTTTGTGCTGTATCTAGCAGAGCGATTATCAGTCAAGGATCCCTGATCCATCTGAGTCTCTGTAATGGAGAGATATCTTAATTCTTCCCTGTAGTGGGCATTCTAAGATGGTTATATTTAATTTGGAGAGGAGTAGAGCCAAACGGGAATTCTGTCAGACTGAGATATTCAAGGAGGATATCACACTTGATCCCTGATTTGAAATCCAAATTGCATGTATATTTAAGGTAACGCTGGCTTAACTTTATTTTTGTATATCTACATATGAAAACACACAAAATATCATGAAGATGCGGTAGGCTACTGATTTCTCTAATAATCAGTTATGCCTTTTTTTGCATTCGGTTTTAATTTTCAAAATAAGTAAAGGAGCTTTCAAATCCAACATTGCCTTTCTTATTTAAACTCAAACTGTTATTTGCAGGTGCCTTTGCTTTGACCAATACCAGTGCTACTGAATACGACACAGATGGGTTTAAATCCTGCAAAAGGAGCTTTCAAATCCAACAATGCCTTTCTTATTTAAACTCAAACTGTTATTTGCAGGTGCGCAGTGCTACTGAATACCACACAGATGGGTTTAAATCCTGGTTTTGCAAGACCTTATGTTATCTGCTTCGAAAGACAAATTTAAATCTTTCTGGAGAAGCAGGATTTGTTTTATTTCTTGATGTACATGCACTAATTTTTCATGATCCTTGGACAAATATTTGAATTGATTTGCACTTTAGTTGATTGTTACAATTCATTCAACTAATAAATCAGCAGAGATTTTATTTTTGTCCGCTTTTTCATGTATTTTACACTCATGCCATTTGGTTGGGGTATACTGCAACAGGAATGGAACCCTGGTGGATGGCTTGAAATTCTATCAACCTCACCAGGGAATCAGCATCCCTTTGGCAAGTAGTAGTTAGAACATGGTAATTGTTAGTTGCACTCGTTAGATGGAAGTTAGAACTGCTAACGGGATTTTATACATCACTTGGCTTAGTTTCTGCAGGTGTGAGAGAATCAAAAGCCCAAGTGCATTTAGTGATAGATGTGCCATTCTCCTCCTCTTGCAACAGTTCCTTGTGAATAAATAAAAGTATTGGACATGCTATAAACCATCCAACCTTTAAACACTGTATACAAGTTCACGGAGAGGTTACAACTTAGTATATAATTTGTGAATGCGTTATCAACAAGACGAACTGCAAGCAGCCGCAGTCCCTGCTGGGTCTGAAATCCCTAACTGGTTATTAGTGTATATAATTGAAAATTTTGAAAGTCACAATACACAATGCTCTCTATTTCCAGACTTTATCTCATGGATGCATTTCTTAAAAAGGGCAACGTAGGACTGCAGCATGCAAGATCTAAGTTCCCATTGCAATAGGCAACATACACCGGATGCACCTTTATTGGGCTTTTCTAACAATTTTATCTTTTGCAAACCATCTACTATGTAATGTTTTTTCAAGGAAAGCTTTGGCCGTGGTTTGGAACATGGAAACAATATATTTATTTATGGTTGCTCTGGCCACATATATAAACATAGCAATGCTTGAATCGTTTTGTTAAGTCATTGTGGTGGCAAATGTCTCTACAGTTGTTAGATAAAGTCAACACTTGAAATTATACTTTCTAAAGGCCATAATAATTTTGTTGTTGATTGCTGGAGTGAACTTTTTTATATGAAATGCTGATTGGTTGGGACGATTCACGTTTTCCATTTATCACACTTTGAATAGCCTTTAAGAATATGTCTGCTTGAGGTTCTATGTTTTGGATTATTTTTGTTTTTTAAAGTTTATGCTTTTAGAATTCTTCATATATATATATATATTTTAACTAAAATTTTAGTCACTGAAATTATATAATTTAAATGATTTTCAAATATTATATTTATATGTATATAAATTATAATTTAAATAATAAAAAGTTATAATTTAATTGCAATTAAGAGTAAAAATAGATGTACTGAATATATATAATTTAAATAGTTTTAAAATACTAAATTTATATATATAATGGAGACTAATTTTATAATGATGATAAAGCTATTTTTATAAAGTGCTTAACCATGTGCCACAATTTAGGTTGGTTCACTCTAGACTCATAGACTTTATGAAGAAGTGAAAGTCAAAATTAGAATCTCACTCGAGATTTCAGAAAGTTTTAGAAGTGACATTGGAGTCGAGCAAGGTTGCCCTCTATCTCTTACTCTTTTTGGTCTATATATTGATAAATTGGAACAGTGACTAAATCTTCGAGGTGGAGATGGTGTTCGGTTGGGGGGTTGTGATAAAGCTTATTTTATATGTTGATGATATTGTATTGATTTCTAAATTGACCCATGGATTGCAAATGCACTTATATGCCCTTGAACATTTTTATAGTGCAGTGAGAATGCAAGTCAATACTAGCAAGACCAAAATAATGATTCTAATCAAAGGAAGCAGAGCCATCATACTTTCTTCTTTGAAGACAACATTCTTGAAGAAGTAAAGTACAAGTACATTGGGATTGATTTCAACAACAAACTCAATTGAGAGGACTGCAGAAAGAAGAGAATTTTAGGAGGGTGGAAAGCATTATATGCTCTTCAAAACAGATGTAGAGAAACAGAGTTATGGGATTGGAAAATGAATAAAGTGCTTTTTGGACACCTAGTTTGTCCATTGATGCTATATGGGTGTGAATTGTGGGCTAGCCACACTTCCGTCTCAAAAGGGAACAAATTGAGGAAATCCAAACAGTCTTGATTATGAGCAAGTTCAAAATAAAAAGTCTACTACTTTACGAGATAATGTTGAGTGAAACAAGAGCAACTCCCATTGAAGTAATTGCTATGGTGCGGCTCATAAGATATCTAAAAAAAATTGAGCAAATGAGAGTAGGTAGATGACCTAATGTTATCTTCAATGAAAACATGAGTGAAATAAAGAAAACATGGACGAAACACAACTACACATGGATGCAAAAATGGAATATCTACCTCAATGCCTATCCCACAAATAGCAAGGAGCTAAAGGATTTTGTTATGGAGAAGTTTCGTAAAAGGTATGGGGAAAAGAGTTGGGTAGAAAGAAGAAATATTACATTGAAGAATTCAACCCTACGTGTCATCTACAACAAAAAGAGTCATTGGAGCTACCATTTCGTGGAGGGAAAAGGTTCTTATTGTTCAATTAAGGACCAACTCACATCAACTTCGGTGTGAAACATGACGGTGGAAAAGGCTTAAAGAAGTTTGGGAAGAACGAGTGTGTACATTTTGCACATCTGGGGCTGTGGAATCAGAAAAACATTTCATTTTGAAATGTGATGCATTCAAAGACATCAGAGAAAGTTATGAGAAAGTTAACATCAGTTTCTTGGCATTATCTTTTTAGCGAGGGGATTGTTGGAAGGTTGGCCAGCTCATCTTCAATTTGAATCGGAAAAGAATTGAATTGCAAAAAGCGAAAAACAGGGAACGAATAGTTTCATAAACTATTTTTAGTCATATGAACCTTAAAATATCATTTCATTTCATTTCTATCATTTTTAATTATTTTAACAACTATCTTACTGTACTACTTTACATTTCATTTCTATCATTTTTAATTATTTTAACAACTATCTCACTGCGCTTATGCAATTATGAGAATATGATTATATCCACAAATATAATGAACAAGGAGTTTTGATGTTAGCACGAAATAATTGCTAGAATTATTTAATTGCATGGATTTGTAACCATATTCATTCACGTATTCATTGCTCAAATTATGAAGGACCAATCACTCTTTGTTCATCTTAAATTGGTATATGGATGACAGTTTTAATTGGGTTGAATAACCAATTGTAACATGCTCAAACCCATCGTAACTTTGAGGCCTTTAGTAAAAATTGATGAAACCAAGGATGCTGAGGCTTTCGTTAAGCCATGGAAATGGCCTCACATCGATTTGGCTGCCCAACAAAAGTTTAGTCATATTAATTAAATGACTCTTTGATTCACTTGGCGTACCTAGAGGTATGTTATGTCATTTACCAATGTATATTCATATGACTTGTGTGGTTTGCACTGAGCTTTGACGTGGAATATATGTTAAAGTAATTGTGGGAATGAATTCTATATTTTGTTTATATTTGTATTTATGATAAAAAATGATGTATGAGAAAGTTATAGTTGGTGACGGGTTCTTGTTTACTTCACGTGAGTATATGTAATACTAAATTCATACTTAAACTGTGATTATGTATATGGATTCTTGTTTACTTCACGTGAGTATTTATAATATTAAATTCATACTTAAACTGTTACTATGTATTTACTATGTATATGGATTATGCAAAATATATATATTTTTCAATAAGTCGTGGACTGCCTTATTTATTTAGACTCATATTATGTTAAAATGTAATTGGTCAAGTGATATATGCCCACAATATTGACCATAGTTATGTTATGTAGTAAATGAAATACGAATTTGTTTTTGGTAAATAAATGAAATAGAAAATATTTAAAGTAAAAGTTAAACATATGGATAAAGTTAATACTATATCTTATTCATAAAGTTAATTCAATGTTTTGTTGATAGAGTATGAAGTAATACCATTTATATTGGCTTTTTACGACTTGGATTATATCTCACATTAGATTAATATATGAAAATTATTGTTGATGAAAATGATTAATAATGAAATTGTTGATCTCAATGTTGATTCAATATATAGAGCTAATTTCATTACAACGACACTCCACATGGCATGTTATAACAATTATATTCTGCTCAAGGTAACAAAAAAATATTAAATATGTATCATTCTTAATATTAGTTACAAAGCATCTCAGATAAATCACCATCTGTTAGTTCATATTTCTTTGAACAATGATGCGGTTTACTAGCCTGGTTAAAGAACACAGTGAGCCCATTAATAAGTCTCATGATCAATGTGTAATTCCACTGTTTTAGAACTATGGTTATGGTTCGCGGCAGTTTAAAGTATCCTTCATTCAAGTCATAACAGAGTGAAAGTTAAGGCCTATAGAGGCCATTGCCATAGTCCATGTCAATAAGCCCTTATACACACTAGCTTCCTCTGTAGTGTAGATTCCATAACTGCTCCATGTCAACCAACAACATAGACTCTCTTAAGTCTTAGCCTTAGAACCAGCTTGAGTAGGTGCCTTATTGTATGTTGTTGAATAGCTCTACTGATAGTAATAGCCTTAGTGCCCTACTTCCTTTTCCTCTGGTGGAAATAATCCAGTGAGAATAATAATCTCCATGGGAGCTCTATAATCCGCTTAGTCCCGCTAGTTGTTTCATGATGTGAACAGGTAAGATCGAGGTGCTTTCCAATCTATACGAAGAATGTTCAGAGCTGGGAAATCTTGCTATTATGATACCTTTGGCGTTCAAAGCTAGGAAATCTTACTGTTATCTGCAAAGTGTTCAGAGTTGAATTTTTTTTTTTTTAAATGATACATTTGGAATTCAGAGCTAGGAAATCTTACTGTTTATGGATACATTTGAAACATATGGAGCAAAAGTAACATGGTTTTTCAGGTTGTCAAATGAATTATATCCCCTTGCCTCCCTAGGCAAGAGCGAGCCAAGAGCTATACTGCAGCTAAGAGCAGTATCATGCATGTGGGATGGCTTTATGTTTCGCACCACTTGCAAGGGAATAGGCACAGGTACGAGCATAGATGGCTAATGCAGAGCCCCAATAATATGTGATTGCATTCATGTCGATAGGGTCAATAAGGCTCATCAAATTGCATGGGGTGAGAAAATAAAAGCAAATTTCCTATTGAAAAGGCGATGTTCGTGAAGAATAATTTCCCAAATGCTACATGATTCATGTTTCCTTTCAGCTGATAGATCATAATGAGGAGGTCATAGTTACATGGGTGATCCAAAGGGAAGTCTATTTTCTCTCAAAATTTCGCTAGCTTTCCTTTATGCAAATAGTGTGAAGGTAGAACCTTTGGCTCAGAACAATTAATCACTAAATCTAGAATCTATTTAATGATTAAAGAGAAATATAAAGCTTGTACGTGATGCAAATAGTGTGAAGGCAGAACCTTCGGCTCAAAGAAGTTAATGACTTTTCTTTGATGCAAGTCGAACCCATCAGCTGGGAAAAAGGTGGGTGGGTCGAACTAAACCCAGGCTGGTCAAAAGAAATTGAGAGCTAATCCAACCTATCTCAAGCTTCGAGCGGGCTTTGGTTTATGCAACAATATTTGACGTTGCTAAACATTCGTTTATATGTAGTTATAAAGCGTTGTTTATATGCTTACCGACTAATGCATATGTGTATGGTTATACAGGGGAGAGTGTTAACTCTTTGTTAGATCACGTATGCATTTATGGTAGCAGTTGTAGATATATGTTTATACCAAGGAGATGTAAATTCGTATGCAGAATGATGAGGTGACGTGACTCTGTTAAGAGGTTTAGCCATTGTTTCACCTTTGTTATACATGGTAATGCGATGATGGAAGAGTCCAACTCTGCAAATTAAAGACAGAGGTATGAATAATCAACATTTTGAAATGCTTACAGCTCATGACAGAGATAAAATGCTTATTCCTTCCTGAACATTTGTACCTATGATTGATGCCACCATTTGCCGCCTTATTCAATTTTAAAAGCATCAAAACGAAAACAAAAACCTTGTTTTCTAGTTTTTCCTTCCTGCAATTTTAAATCACAATTTTCTTTTTTCATGAACATCTATACCTTTGATTGAGGCCACCATTTTCCTTCTTGCTTTCAATTGTGAAAGCATGAAAACAAAAAACCAAACCTTGGATTCACATGCTTATTGTAGGCTCAAGCCATTTGCACGAAGTTATGTAATCTATGACATCAACACTAGGGAATAATACAGTGAATAGACTTGAAGTTATTTGCAAGTATAAATAGGGAATAAAACCTAGAAAATGTACGCAGGTATTACTATTTCTTTTTTGTAATTATAACAAAATTACTGGGGATTGATATTTTTACTCTAGCTCTTTTACTATATATTGAATAATTGTTGAAATTTGAACATACCTTTCACTGTGTTGGTTTTAGTTTTTTCTTTGAACACTATTGAGCTTGCTATGAACTCTTTTGAGTGACTTCTGGGATGCTATGAATACACTGCTACTTCTTCTATGAGTGTTTAACTCCAACGTACAATTGGCTTTGCAATTGATGAAACTCACTCTACAAATTCTAATGTATCTGTATGAACTATATTTGTAGGAAGCAAACAAATCACTCCAGAATTTTTGAATCACTCTACAAATTCCTCCACAAGTACCTGGCAGGCGTGAAAAAAATGCAACTGGGGCAGAGGGGTTAAGAATCGGTACAACTTGAAGCTCAAATGGTGGCAGGCGTACAATGGTGGCAGGTGTAAATGATGGAAAGTGTAAAGGATGGTCGCAGCGAGTGGTGCCTAACCTATAGAAACAAAACTTTAAAAACACTGGATAAAAAACTTTCCCAAACCTTCATTTAAGAAACTTTGGATAAAATACCTTGGCTACCCCAAAATAGCATCGAGGCACATGAAGTTTGCAATAAGAGAGCAATTCTAAAATTTTGGTTAAAAATTTAGTGAATGGAAATATACAATCTAAACTTTGGTTAAAGAGTGAAATATAGTGAAAATATATGGTCAAATGATCAATTAATCGCTAGTCAACGCTCCAACGATCGCTATAGTCCCTGCTCTGCCATAGGCAGGGACTAATAAGTACAAAAATTCTCCCTCAAAAATCTATGTTCAAATGATCAATTAATCGCTGGTCAATGCTCCAGTGATTGCTATAGTCCCCTCTCTGCCGTAGACAGGGACTAATAAGTACATAAATTGTTTGAGGCAGACAGGGACTAATAAGTACATAAATTCTCCCTCAAACAAGTAAGTGAATGGCTTTATTCATATGCCGACAACATCCACTTTAATGACTGCTTAGGAATATAGTGGAAATTTAAGCATAATACTAGCCCAAAAATATAGGTTAAAGAGCTGATGAATGCTGATAGGCTTATGACATTGATGCAAGCAATAAAAACCACTGTGGCAACTAGACACTTTTAAACATTGTATACAATTTCACACAGAGGTTACAACTGAGTATATAATATGTGAATGCATTATCAATAAGAACACAAATTCTCCTACAAACAAGTATGCACATGGCTTTATTCATATGTGGACAACATCCACTTTGGCGACTGCTTAGGATTATCGTGGAAATTTCATCATACTACTAGCCTAGCCATACAAGTTAAATTTTTGATGAATGTCGATCGACTTGATAGGATTAAGACACTGATGCCAACAACAAAGACCACTGTGGCATCTAGTTTGGCAAGAATTCAAATCTTAGGGTTTGAAGTCAATTATGTGGCTTTAAAACCTTTTAATAGTGCAAATAATTGCAAATCCCCATTTATAACATGCAACTACCTCAATAAATTTAATCACAAACTTTCGTTAAATAATGATGATGAAGTATATTTTTGTTTATTAAATCTTGAACATATAAGTAAAATTTGTAATAAAAAACTCTAAAATGTGGCACCCTCTTTCCAATATAAACATGCCTATCAACGTAACAAGGTTGGACATGAGCGTGTGAAGCTGTTGGACTTATGGAATGCATATTATAAGTTGACTACTATAAAGATCTTGCGAGCCAAATCTCATCTACTCACCTCAACTTAGTGTCACTTGATAGTGAATTATATTTCAAATAAAGAAAAACACAACTATGTTTATTAGAAAAAGAAAAACACAACTTTGTTTATTAGAAAAAGTTTAAGTGGGCATACAAGAATCGAAACGCTGCCAATGGAAAATCATACCTACATGTTGTGTTCAACCACCTAACCTAAGAATTAAGATAGGTTTTGTTATGAGGATTTTCATTTGAAGTTGGACCTAGGATTTAGAATGAAACCTCTTTGGTAATTTGAGACCCTTCGTAATCTCGTTGAACAAACAATAAATGTAAAAATCAATAAATCGACTATTGTTTTATTCTTTATAATGGAGGGCATCAAAGAATGCTTGCATGTTGGATCATGTGATGCTAAACTCAACCTAGTCTATGACATGTGCTAAAGTCTTAGTTTGGTTTCTAAGCAAACACAAAATGTGATTGGTGTTTTATCAATTGCCGAGTTTTAAAATAATTTTATTTTCCATATCAAAGTATACATTTCTTTCAAAATGAACGAACTAGCCTAGATCCATCTTAACCATGTATCTATCAAACACTAAGGGGATCAACTCTCTCAAAGTGCAAACCTTTTTTTTTGCGTAAAACTTGAAGAAAGATTTGCACCTCGAGATCTTTGATCCCTTTCGACACTTGATAGAACCAGGGTTAAGATGGATTTAGGCTAGTCTCAATCATGTGTGGGCATAGAATTTTTTTTGAACATCTAATTATTCTAATAATTTTAAATATGCTAAATATGTTTAAGGTTAATCTTGTCATTTTTATTTTAAATTTGTTGAGTTACCTCAGTTTGTTGAGATAATAGAGATTGTTAATATCTTGAATGATGAAAAATAATTTTTGAATGCAAAGTGACAATGTAACAGTGTTGAATGATAGAAAATGTGAATAATAAGAATGTAGTCAGTTACAAATAGTCTTGATTGTTATCAATATTAAACTGTTTTCTTCTACTATTACTATTGCCACACCTATTAGTTTTACCATATTTTCATATGGATCATATGAAAATGACAGTGGAAATTGTAGACCATTCAAACTTTAACTCAAATTATTGTACTAAACATCATACTTTGTCTCTCTTGCTCACCAATATTAGTAGTAACTTTCTCCAAAGTCAATCATTACGACTTATGGAGTGTTAAAGCCCAAGTAAGTTTCAATGACAGTTGTTTTGTTTTATTTTGTTTGAATGCAAAGCGACTAACAATTTTGAATGATGGAAAATGAGAATAATAAGAATGTAATCAATTACAAATAGTTTACAGTTTGAAGAAGCAAACATTTCAGGTAAGTGAACATTTTATTTAAGATGAAAATTCAAGTATTTTATTTATGTTTGAATTACTGTAACACATAAATCAATGCTCGTTGTCAATAATTTTTTGTGCTTACACTAAAATCAATGCATCTAGTGCAAAAATTTAGGTAGAATTAGAAATCAACATCTAAACTAAAATCAATGCATCTAATCCAAACAATCAAACAGGATTAGAAATCAACAAGTACCTAGAAATCAATGCATCTAATGCAAGAAATCATAAGATTAGAAATAAAAGACTCCATTATAATAAATACATCCAATGCAATCAATCAAATATGATTATGATCAACATCTACACTAAAATTAATGTATCTATTTCAGTGAAAAATCAAAATATTCATGGCTTTCTAAATCTAACTTCTTTTACCTTTAGTAAAAGCCTTACTTTCTCTTCCTCTATGGTTAATAATGTTCAATATTATATAATATATGTATTTGTCTCTTTCTTCTCCCCTCTCTCTCCCCCATCCATCTCTGTGTTTATCTCCCTCCCTCTCTACTGCTCTCCCCCATCCTCTCTCTTCTTCCCTCTCTCTCCCTTCGCCATCCATATCTATATCTCCCTCCATATCTCCTTTGTATCACTATCTCATTCCCCCAAACACACTATCTTTCTCCATATCTATCTATCTCTCCCTCCCTCCCTCTCTTCATCTCTCTCTTCCTCCCTCTCACCCACCTCCATTTATATCTATATCTCCCTTTGTCTCTTTATTTCACCCCAATACATACACACTCTTTCTCCATACCTATCTATCTCTCTTTCTCTCTTTCTCCCTCTTGCTCTCCTCTCTCCATCTCTCCCTTGTCACCCCCCCTTTCTCTCTCTCTCCACCTTTCTCTCTCTATGTCTTTCTTCTTCCCTCCCTCTCTCAAGTCCCTTCTCTTTCTCTTCCCCCATCACTCTCTCTCTCTCTCCACCCTCCAACTCTGTCACTATCTCCTTCTCCAACTCCATCTCTCTCCCTCCATCTCTCCTTTTCTATCTCCCCTCTTCTCTCTCTTCCTTCCTTTCTATCTGCCCTCTCTCTCTCTCTCCCCCTCCCTCCCTTGTCATTCCCATTCTATCTCCACCTCTATCTCTCTATGCCTTTGTTCTTCCCTCCCTCTCTCTCCCCCTCCAACTCCATCTCTCTCTCTCTCTCTCTAGATCTGTCACTATCTCATTCTCTCTCCACCTCTCCTCTCCCCCCCTCTCTTGTTGAATAGTGGAACTAGGTTCGATCTTCATAATGACATGTAACTATGATTTTATGTAATGAGATGTAAAGAAGAAAAATAAAATATTGTAATGCTACATCATGGGTTTCATGAGAAAGATATTTTATTTTTGAGTCAAGAATCCCATTGAGAGTGTTTAGGATTTATTTGTCATCTAGTCATAAAATGTTAGAGTCATTGTCATGTATTGAAGTCATGTTAGACTTTTTAAAAGGTCAAACTTGTTTATGTAAAGTATCCTCCAAGACCTTTTCACTTATCCTCTTCAAGTTGGCCTACAACGATGGAAGAAATTGCTAGAAGAAGTCAACCTAACTACAAATAATCATTTCGGCCTAAAGGACATGAGGAAAGGAGTATATATAAGCCACACTCGGCCTCACTTTGAGAAAGAAACTCGACTTGCATTCAATCAAGAAGAAGTGCGAAGAAGAAGACTACAAAGAGAAGTGTGAAGAAGTGAGCAAAAGGGTTTCTTCTGGGGCAACTAAAGATTCTTTTGAGCATATTGAAAGATATTATTCTGGGGCAGCGAAGGGGAAAGGTTTCTTCTCAGAAAGCGAAGGAGAGATTTCTTCTGGCAAAGTGAAGGAGAAGTTTCTTCTGGGGTTGCA
Source organism: Pinus tabuliformis (assembly GCA_031772625.1). NCBI lineage: Eukaryota > Viridiplantae > Streptophyta > Pinopsida > Pinales > Pinaceae > Pinus > Pinus tabuliformis. The sequence goes on along the minus strand of CM062817.1, from coordinate 1,543,595,311 downwards.
AAGGAAGGATTCTTTTGAGTGACCGAGATAGAGATCTAGAGACCGAGTTTCTCTAGAGAAGATCAATGAAAGCCTAGAGATCAAGATTCTCTAGAGGAAGTCGAGAAGGATAAGTTTGAAGAATAGAGACCGAGTTTCTCTTGAAGGAGCCGAGGAGAGCAGTTCAAGATAAAGAAGAAAGTCGAGACATGGAAGAGGCAAACCATCAAGGTTAGTGATAAGGTTCTTGGATACTAGAGTCAAGGGTTTGTGTCATGGTCTTGGTACTCGTCAATTGAAGATCTACAAGAAGAATCTTGATCGGGTTTTCCTCTCAAGAGGTGAGATGTTTTGGCCCTTGCTGACAAGCATACATACTGTGTCACTTGTGTTTTATTGTGCATATTAGTAATTGTCTTGATGAAAAGAACACAATAATAACATAATGAAGAAAATACTATAAGCTAAGAAGTAAAAGTGTATCACAAGCAATTATCAAGTAGAGAAATCTTTTAACTATTCATGCCCTAGATTTCTCAACATGGTATCAAAGCTTAGGTGCTGAAGTCAAGAAGGGGCATTCAAAGCAAGTGGACACACAAGAATCGAGCTTCAAAGAAGGATAAAAGCAAGAAGAAAGAAATTAAGATCTACCAAAACCCTAGATCAAAGAAATATACTCTCGCAAGAGTCTTGAAATTATCTTCAAGAAGGAAGAAAGAAGAAAGACCGAAACCTTAGAAGCACTTTAGCGATCATCACTCATACATCATCAAAGAAGTGGAAGCTCTTTAAATCTAAGGAATATTAGATCGAAAGGCAATCTTCTCTCTATTTAAGAAAGGATCCCATTTGAAATGGATCATCCCAAAGAAGGCAATCTTCCCTCATTGAAGCAAGAACCTACTTAAAGGGATCATTTGAAGCAACAAGTTCACCATCAAATTGAAGATTCTATCTTCATAAGTAAGTACATTTTTATAATCTAATCTAGTAAAAATGACTTCATGTTTCAAGGAGAACCATAAGTTGGTTGGGATATCAAACTTGCTTGCATGGAAAAGAATGGTAGACATAGTCTTCGAAGTAAATGAAGTCATTGATCATGTCCATGGAAATATCTCCAAGCAATTTGAAGAATGAGCATTATCTGAATACATGGAAAGGGATCTTAAGACTCAAAATATTCTTAAGGAACCCATTAAAGATCCTCTCATTTCCCATGTAGCCGAGTTGGAGACATCTAAAGAAATATATGATAAGCCGGTAGAACTTTTCTCTATTAGTACTATAGAAAAGATCACATCACTTAGATCTGATATATATAAATTGAAGGCGTCAAAGGATGAAGGGATATCATCATCTCAAATAAAAGGGAAATTGCAAGATCTAAGAGATGGTATCTGATAATGAAATGATCTCCGTTATTCTAAATGCATTGACTAATGAACAAGGTAACCTTATATCTACTAGGTAAGAGGAAGCTATCCCATTCATCAAATTATGTTCTCTCTGCAAGGTAGAAGAAGACAGGGTGAAGAAAGAAAGTAACAAAAGATCAGATAGAAGGGATCAATCAACAAGAAAAGGAAAATTTGAAAAGTTTGGTCCTCAAAAGAAAATGAAGAACATGGCTAAGGAAAGATACTATGGTTGTCAAAAAATTGGGCACTATATAAGAGATTCTCCTAAATGCAAGAGGGACAGGGAATAAGCCCATATTACTAAGAAAGTGATAGAACCCGAGACAAAGAAGCTTAAGAAGGAAGAAGAAAAATTATCTCTACTATGACTGAGATGATCTTCTTTAGAAGGTACTTTTCACTTGTAATTTATAGATAGGAAGCAATGAAAATAAGATAGGATGCATCAGATTAGAAAATAATATCATGATAAAAGAATTAAAGTAAGAGCTCTTGACATGGGAAGAAAAAATAATGTCCAGAATAATTTCTATTCAATAAATTCTCTTGGAAACCTCAATGAAATATCAAGCAATAATTATAGAAAGAAGTAGAGGTCATCATCGACTGAGATCATTATACTATAGTCAAACATCTTCCAGTGAGGATATGAAAGATCCTCAAGTTTCTATGATGGAATCCTTATCAAAGGATTCACCAATTTAGAAAGGAAGCAAAAGGAATTCCAACTCGTGGGATTCAAGGGATGATGGTATGATGACATAGAAGGAAAGCAGGTTTAAAGGTTAAAATTATTTTGTTCAAATGAAGCTACTACATGAAGTCTGGATGATTGAAAGGAAATATGAGGTATGTATGCTTACATAGGATATTATGAAAGTCATGTCATGTGGTTGCAGATAATATGGATCACTATTTACACCTTGGGAAACATGATCAAGAGAAGAAGGGATCTCCTCCTCTGAAAGATTGCAGAAAAGCATAAAATCACATTAGATGAAATCAACATAATATTTTCTCATATGAATCATGAGGAAGCTAACTACAATTGAGGAACTCTGATTGGAAGCTCTTGGGAATGAAGTGAAAGGAAGAAATCATGAAAATATGCAACAAAGGTAGAAGGCATTCAACATCCGAAGTCCAAGAATATTTGACTAGAATATCTCCCAGAAAGATATGAAGACTCTGATAAGAGTCTAGAAAAAGATGGAGACCCTTGACAATGGATATCTTTGGGAAATGTGTCAATTTGCATGCAGGATGTTGATACCTATAGGAAGATGTCATGATGAAAGACCATCACAAAGGTAATTTTGATTTAAGTGTTCATCTCTTATTTTTGAACTAATATCTGGATGGGCTTATGTAGGACTACCAAAGGGAATATATGTGGATGACTTCCAAGAGGACCATATTGAGGGATGTAAGATCCTTTCGGAAAATATGGCATGAAAGTAGAATGACATGAAGCAAAGCCAGATGGAAATCTGATGGATCACTTTATGATGAAATCAAGACATGACTAACTCATGGATGAAAGTGATGGCTACTCTATGCCCTATGAAGGAGACCCAAAAGATTAAGTCTCCATGACAAAAGAAATTTATGACATCGAAGAAGAGAGGAGTTCTTCAAGAAGCTGGTTGTTCCACATGAGGGGCTGTTGTAGGTCCCTAGTTAAGAGGGAGCCTGAAAAGAAGTTTCTTACTTGGAAGAAACTTGGGAATTCCTAAGCTAAGAGGGAGTTTAGGTACATTTCTTTTTGGTAGGAATGAGTACATTCCTTTATTAGAATATGTCCTTCCTATTTGAAAGGGAGAGATAGACATGTCATTCTGGTCTTCACTTGGGAAGACATAATGGAGGATTGAGTATCATTTGGCATCCAATGCACTTTGAGGATGAGATAGGGCATCCAACAAAAGAATAGTCGTGGAGGACCAATATTCTTTGAGGTCTACGGAGTCCAAGATAAGAATAGTCCTCATGGAACATACCCTGAGTACTCGGGTAGGGGATGTTCTGAGAGAGACAATGATGAGAGTGTCTATAAATCATTGGTCTCGCCAGCATTGAGCTCAGATCTTGTGGAGATAAGGAGCTTTTAGTCAAGGCCTTTCTATGTAACAACACTAGTTGATATGATGCTATACAAATGAGTTACCAATCCGAATTATTCTTATGAGAAATTCTTCATATTGAGAAAGTCCAAGTACCAATATGAATACCTCCATAGTGAAGAGGGAATGTTGAATAGTGTAACTAGGTTTAGCCTTCATAACGACATGTAACTATGATTTTATGTAATGAGATGTAAAGAAGAAAAATAAAATATTGTAATTCTTGCATCATGGGTTTCATGAGCAAGAGATTTTATTTTTGAGTCAAGACTCCCATTGAGAGTCTTTAGGATTTATTTTTCATCTAGTCATAAAATATTAGAGTCATTTTCATGTAATGAAGTCATGTTACACTTTGTAAAAGGTCAAACTTGTCTATGTAAAGTATCCTCCAAGGCCTTGTCATTTATCCTCTTCATGTCGGCCTACAACGATGGAAGAAACTGCTAGAAGAAGTCAGCCTAACTACAAGTAATCATGTTGGCCTAAAGGACATGAAGAAAGTTGTATATATAAGCCACGCTCAACCTCACTTTGAGAAAGAAACTCAACTTGCATTTGATCAAGAAGAAGTGAGCAAAAGGGTTTCTTCATGGGCAACAAAAGAGATTCTTCTGAGCATAACGAAAGAGATTCTTTTGGGGCAACGAAGAGGAAAGGTTTCTTCTAGGCAAGCGAAGGAGAGGTTTCTTCTAAGGTAACAAAGGAAGGATTCTTCTGGGTGACTGAGATAGAGATCTAGAGACCGAGTTTCTCTAGAGAAGATCAGTGAAAGCCTAGAGACCAAGATTCTCTAGAGGAAGTCGAGAAAGAGCAGTGTGAAGAATAGAGATCGAGTTTCTCTTGAAGGAGTCGAGGAGAGCAGTTCAAGATAAAGAAGAAAGTTGAGACAGGGAAGAGGTAGAACATCAAGGTTAGTGACAAGGTTCTTGGGAGGATACTAGAGTCAAGGGTCTATGTCATAGTCTTGGTAGTTGTCAATTGAAGATCTAGAAGAAGAATTTTGATCGGGTTTTTCTCTCAAGAGGTGAGAGGTTTTGGCCCTGGCTGACAAGCCTACATACTGTGTCACTTGTCTTTTATTGTGCATATTGGTAATTGTCTTCATGAAAAGAACACAATAATACCATAACGAAGAAAATACTATAAGCTAAGAAGTAAAAGTATATCACAAGCAATTATCATGGCCTAAATTTCTCAACATCTCTCCCCCCCTCCACCCACATTATCAAGAATTGTCACTTTGTGTAATCAATAATACATGTAAGGCTTAATATAATAATACTTATAATGGAGATGAATAATAATAATTAATATTATTGATTATTATACCAATAATAATATATAAATAAATAGCATGTTAAAGAAACAACAATAAGTTAACTTTACATTATAGACATACCAATTTTTTTATTATCAAATTGGTACCTTTGTACCTAACATTTTACATTTATATTTATAAATTTTTTAATTTAAATATTAATTAAAACATATGTATTTGACATTTTGTTTTGTTTATATGTGTGTGTGTGTGTGTGGTTCACATACATTGAAGATTGGTGGCCGCTACGCCCACATAAACTATTCGGGAAAATCCATCTGAAGGGATCACTTCGTGCCGACTCATTAGTAGAACCTAATCTGCATCGAGGATAATTGACCCTGGGACCTCCCATTAGCAAGGTGCTTTTAATAATGAGAACTTGACCAATTGAGCTAACCCTAAGGGAATATCTATATATATATATATATATATATATATATATATATATATATATATATATATATATCCTGACATTTAAAAAATGTTGACATACTTATGTAATTACTTACATTACACCTACACATTTCCCCTATAGTACCTTTTGGCACAACAATGTTGTGCTACGCAAGGCATTTCCAATAGTTATTATATATATATATATATATATATTAAAAAATGAAACATATATTATATTACATAATTACATAAATGTATAAACTACAATAAAGATGTATTATCAAGTCATAGATATAAAAGAGAAATGTAAACAATTCACTGTGTGAAAAATCACTGTAATTAATAATTTTATTTTTTGAGATGAAAATATTTTAGTCATTCTAATTTTTAGATTTCACAAAATGCAAATTTCTCTCTAAATTGATTAACTATATAGTTATACTCTATTTTAGGAAATTTTCACTGTTTTATTATTAATGAAACTTAAAAAAAAACTGTGATTAATATTTTTACATTTTGAGATAAAAAGATTATAGGTATTCCAATTTCTAGATTTCACACCTAAAAACATGCAAATCTCTCTTTAAATTGATTAACTATATAGTCAGTCTATTTTATGTTTTCTTCATTGTTTTATCACTGATGAAAATATTATTGCCATTTCAATTTCTAGATTTTACAAAAAAAAATACGGAAATATTCAAAATGTAGAAAATTGTTTATTTAAAGAATTCATATTGGGGTGATTTTACATTTTCCTATAATCAAATTTCTCTTTCTATAGTTTATCAAGTTAACAAAGTTTTAAGAATTAATAAATTGCAATACTATTTATTATTTGGAAATGAGTTTAGTATTGTATTCGAGTTGTAATTTTCTAACATTTTGAATATAAAGGGACAACAACAAAATGAAAAACCATATGGTAGGCTTGGTGTGGGTGGATTTTTATTCCCTTACAAGATTTGATTGATTTTATTATATGGAAGAACATGAACCTTGAAGTGAATTGGGGGATCACATATGATAGGTTAAAAGCGTGTGGTATCTTTGATATCATATGAAGCAGGACTGTGGAGTTGTCATTCAAGTAGGAACTCATCAACAGGGTAGTAGGGTAGTTGATACCAAAGATGTCATTCTTGATTTACTTTAGTGGCCTTAAAATCCTTTGGTCAATCTTCTCATTGTCAATAACTCCACAAGGATTATACCAAAATTGAACACTTAGTGTGGGAGTCACCCTTCCAATATATGCAGTTTTTGTAATTACACAACATGCATGCTTCTAATAAAATAAACTTTTTGGTTTTTTACTCTCTGAGAAGGCTTACATGGAGCATAATTGACATGTAATGGATGAATTGGTTTATTTAAATCTCATCCCATTTAAACACTACATTGTGCAACATTTTTCTATCTCAATTTTTCTAAGAAAGGGGAACCTTGAACTCTTTATGATAATAGATGGAAAAGGCAATCAACCTTTCCTTTTAATATCTATTTGGAGAGCTTGATGAAAGTATCATACATCATTCAATTTGAGTGTGTATACGTAGATGAATTTGTTTGTTGTTGTTAACAGAGGAAGCATGTGAATGGAGTTTAGAATCAACAATTATTGAGCAAACATAGTAACATCAACCAATTTCAATTGTTACTTCATAATATTGCCATGAAACATTATTTTAGTTAAGACCTTTCACTTTTTACCACTTTTGTGTTCTATGTTGGAGTATTACACATGGATCCAAATGTGACAAAAACATTATAGCCAAAACAATGATGTCTTCACAATGGTAAATACTAACTCATGTCATGTTCCTAAGACGTAATTCCTTTCACAATGACATATGCATAACTATATTTGCAACTTTTTCAACTATGGGAATCTAATAGAGAAATCAAACCACCCCTCAAGGATATTTCCAATACATCTTTTCAATGAGAAAACAATGAAAAATTCATGAAATGGACTATAACCCTATAGTTAATCAATTTAGAGAGAGATTTTCATTTCATTATCAGATAGAGGACATCAATGACATAAAGCAATTAAACATTTTATCTTAATTAATATAAGGAATAATTATTGCAAATATAGTTGATTCCCACTACACAGTTAATTTAATTCACCCAATTAATGACACTCCAATATGGTTATTAAAAAATTGAACATTTCAATTATGTTGGAATAGTTTGTTGTGGAAAAATACTGTAATTGCAATAAAATCAATATTTCTAATTATGTTTCCACCACTACTCTGTAATCTTCTTAAAAACACTAGCACTCCAATCGAGATTATATTCTTATTCTTTATCAAAAATCTATTTAATGGAAGCAAAACATTTCCTATTGCCATAAATTGCAAATATATCTTCTTGTGAATTAAGATTTAGAGGGTTGTTAAGGACGTGTATCGATTTCTTATCATGCAAAATGAATAAGATTATGGAAATGACATAGACACAATTAATTAGAAAGGAATAATGATAATTGAAACTATATTATGAAACTTTGTTGTTGTTGTTAGAATTGAACTTCAAGGGGGAAAACTTTCAAGAGTAGAGCTTAGATACAACGTAGTTACTTCACACCATTACATAGTTTCTTACTTCAATAAATCTCTTCTATCTAAACTTAATCATAACCACTAGTAGTCCCTTATTAATCACTAGACCTACATCTTTTAAAGGCTAATTATTGAGTGGACCTCGTTTAAAAATGTAATATTATATTATTGAGTACACATACCAAGTAGAGTGGACATTATTTAATGAGGCCACATTGCATATTGAGTACACAGTCTAACTACCTAGCGGGCCTTATTGAATGGGGGTGGATACCATACATTATGTAATAACTTAATGTCCTTAAGTAGAGGAGTTAAGGTTGGACACTAACAGGCCCCCCTACTCCCTCACTCCATTACAAAACAACATTGTCCACAATGTTAAAGATGGGAGACTATAGCAAGATCTTATCGAGGTCTCATCTGGCATCCTCTAGTTGCATATCCTTTAATTGCATCAACATTTCTTGGATATCATTCTAACACAAGGGATGTAATTGTTTAGTATGGTCTTTGGATATTACTAAAGGAAACCATCTTCATCCAATATTGCAGAATTATGGAAACTTAGCTATGTTTGCCTAAGCAATTTGTCCTTATAGGAAAAATGAAATGAAATGGATCCTAAAGTAGGTGGGCGATGCCAACTTGTAAATAACTTGGTCATGTTTAAGTATTGGATGGGGTCCATAAAACTTCGATGTGAGCTATTGAGTGTTATTTTTTTTAATAAACCCTGTTTGTTTCACTGTAGACAAGGAACACTAATCCCTAACCTTAAAACTACATTTTGACTAGTGTTGGTTGGGTTATTGTTTCATGTGATTGGTGAGCCATAGTGTACAAATAATGTCCCCTCATGCTCGTTAAAGTGTGTCCATTGTTGACACCTTGGAGATGTGTTGGTGGTGCTGGACCTACCAACATTCAGGGATATCCCCCGTAAGAAGTCCCAACTAGACCTCAGACTGTTTGGAGTAGGAGTCCCAACAGTGGGTGGTAGTGTAATGCCTTGACTATGGTAGCGTGCAGGAATACATACGATAACTTTGGGTTGAAGCAAGTGTGTGACCTTGTAGTGAGTCAAGTGAGATGCATGGGGGTTCTAACACACGAAGGGGAAAAGGAAGAGTGTGCCCCTTATAAGCCTGTAATAGTACACAACTTGAAAGGAACACACGAGCGTAATGAAATCACAAGTTGAAATGCAGAATAGTACAGAAACCAAAGTGATGGGTTAATCCAACAACACGCATTCAAAAAGATTCATACAATTGCATACAAAGTAGTTCATAAGAAAATGTGTAAGTTAAACAACATACATTGCTAAAGCAACCAAAATAGTCCAACTACAATAACAACATATGCATGAAAACGTGTTGGCTATGTTATTATTATTATAAGAGAAAGTTCCATCCATACATACACAATTGACAACCACTAGCCCCAATAGTGGAATATTACAGTGAAGAACACTTGCTCCTCCAAAGAAGTATACTCGCTCTACGCTGTGGAGAAGCCAAGGTTTGTCACAATACTCCCAAGCCTTTTTTAAGGCTAAACCTAAGCCTAGCCAAAAGCTTGGCTCCCAAAAACCCATTCTATGAGTTATGAGGTTATATTTTTAACAAAGGGTGGGGTGAACCTTGACATTCCCCTTTGTGACTCTTTGAATACCCTCATAACTCTTCAACTTCCTTACAAGTAACTCATTACATAAAATGATGACCTTGCACATTCCATTAATGACACTTGGAATTTCACTTACAACATATTTAAAAATAATATTACATTTTCCACATGTACCCATGTAAGACAAAATAGGCTAGAGATAACCTAACAAGACAAAACACTATGATTTCAAAGTTCGGGGAAAGACCAACTCGACAACCTCCACTTAGTGCTTCTCAGTCACATATTGATGCCAAGCTTGGTACTGCATGATGATGTCCCGAAACTACTTGATGGTGTCTTTTTAATAGTAGCCTCTTGCCTCCATAGCATATGAGTATATGGTCTTGGAACCTGTGTCCAACTCGTTCTGAAGCATGTGCAGAATGGTGTTGACCATGACGGGACCTGTTAGTGTCAGTCTTTCCAGCCTTCCTCCAGTGATCAAACGTGCTCTTACAAAGTGATTTTGAAGTGTCAAGGTCAAATTTTGTCATTTCAGTGAGTCTTCAAGCAAAATTTGGTCACTAGGCATTAGATCTAGGGTTTGCTTTCACACTTTTCAAAGTTGTCCAAATGTCAGTCCATGTCATCATTCAGCTGAGCCTATCATCATTCAGAGGGTTGCTATCATCATATTAGGTTCCATTGGGTCATGTTACACCTTATTCATGCTTCAGTTGTGCCTAGGCAAGGTCATTTCCCTCTCCTAGGGTTTTGAAGGCAATTTCTCTTGGATGGTCAAATCACCAGCAAAACTTGTTTCCTGATGTTCATACACCTTTCCCTATCCCTAAAGTACCTTATCAAACACTTACCATCCCTTAGATCCGCCAAATTCCTCATTTTTGCACAAACCCTAGTTTTTAGCTACAACCTGGCAATTTTCTAGGTTTGGCCTGTGTTTTGCCCTTTTCGACCCCTTCCCCTCACTCAATCTCTGAGATTCCACTTTCCCCTGCTTCCTAACATCCCTCCCCACTCCCAAAAAATTCCCCAAGAATTTAGAAGCCCCCTATCCCCTTCATTTCGCTCCATTTCGACAAAATCCCTTGTTTCACACATAGGGACAAGTTGCACTCAAATGATGTTTCAGAGCAATAAAAGATGAATTTTGAAAAACTGAGAGAGGTTTTTGTCCATAAAATTCCAAAGAAGAAAAACCTCCTTCAATTTTTGCACAGGTGTCATGGTTTTAGAGAAATGCCAAAATTACAATCGCCGGATCCAAGGAGTTTGGCCAAGGCACAAAAAAGGAGAAAGAGGCCAAATCCCCTCCATATCTTGGCTGAGGCTTCACTCAAAGATCATGGCACTCAATAGCCTAGCCACAGCTCAAATCCCAAAATTTTTTGAGAATTTTGGGTAATTTTGGCATTTTTTGGTAATTTACAGGTTTTGGCTCTTCAACGGGTCTCACCCCCGGTGAGACCCTTTGTCATGGCAACTCCTTTTTGCAAAAACTCAGCATTACTAGATTTTTTATGCAAAGTTACATATGCCTATGGATGGACTTGAGTTTTTATGGAGTTTTGGGCCCCCAGAAGGTCAAAATACATGCAAAATTTGACTTTCTGCCCCTTTTTTGAGTTGCAGAAACCAGTCTTGGGAGAATTAAGTTTTGACAGCGCAAATGACCTCCAAATTCAAAAATTCTAGTTGGGTTGGAAATTATACTCACAGACCTTTCCAACGAGCTATCCTGCACCCAATTCTGACACCTGCAAGTGCCTAAAACAGAGCTCCCAATGTGCGCGACCCGTCAGGCAGATGTGCGCGACCCGTCAGGCAAACTTTGCTTGATTTCACTGTAACAGCTCAGAAAATCACAGTTTGACTTGGTTTGACTTTTTGAGGTTAATGATGGTCCTCTTTGATGTAATTGTGACACTTTTTAGACACTTTTACCTTTTTGTAACTCTTCTAGAAGATTCATTCATGTAAAGGGTAAAAATTGAATGTATGAACTGGTTTCCAAGTTTATAGAGGCAAGTTGTTTTGACTGCCTATTTTGTAGTGCTTAGTTTAGAGGTGGTTGAAACAGCTCCTAGGATAGTGAGCTAGACCCATGGAGGCAGGGAAAGAGGTTAGATCATCTATATTATGTACTTTCTTGCTCATTTTCATGGTTGGACTCTTGAGGGAGAAGCTATCATTGTATTATTTCACTGTATCTCTGCAATTTTTGGCTAAGGAAGACCAGGGTTTTGCAGTCATCTTTGGGATTCTTGTGGACTCATGTGTTGATGGTGTTTCTCAATGTTCTTGTAAGCTTTGTTATGTGATTCATTTCCTTTCTTTACTGCTGCACATTAAACAAATGAAGTGTTAAAGTATGAATTCATGCTAGCCATGCTCTGCTTTTAAATTTGTTCAATTTCAATGTTTTCTACTGTCTAAAGGGAATTCAAAGTCATTGTTTGCTCTCTTTAGCTCCTCATCTTTCATTCCTGATCATCCATCTCAATTTAAGGCATCAATACTGTTTCCTACCTCGCCCCAAGGAACCCCCTGCAGAAACTGTGTCAAATCCCCGCACCCAAAATTGCAATTCCTCAATTTGCCACCAAAAACCCAAAAAACCCCAAATCAACCTTTTAAATCAGTTTACTAGCCTAATATCAGTGTTACCTTGTTGGTCATCTCATCCCATTGAAGATCTGCCGAGATTGACCGGAGAGAGCCTTCTCCTGCCCCGTAGGGCTAGCTACGAGGCTAAATGGTTTGATGTAGCCTTGAGGTTTACCTTTCTCAGCCTGAGGTGAAATTTCAAGCGCTAACATACTGGCGACCATACTGGGGAGAACAAACTTGTTTGTGGGTTGATGTGTTTGTTTCATAAGTCTTAGACGGAGCCTAAAGTTATGCCAGGTAGCCTTCGAAACGCTTTTGCTTTGCATTAGCGGAAGTAGATAAACGCTGCTTCAGTCAATCTCCGTGAGCTTGTGAATACAGCACTTCATTTGCATTTTACCCCAGTACATGTATCAAGTTCAGATCTGATTGTTGATAGTGGACAACGATCAGACACTTGAAGGGCTGAAATCATTCACTTGGCGACTCTAAATCAGTTTCGAAATCAGATCCAAAGACTCCACTGGAGGATGATCCCGACCAGCAAAAACATGAAAGGACAACATGGACAGATCAGGTATTCAAGTTGGAAATTCATCCAAGGCATTTTGTTCTTTGTCATAAATTATTTCTTCTCTTTTCCCAAGAATGTAAAGAAGGTTTTGCAAAGTATACTATGCTTGAGAAAACATCCTAGGCTTGCAGTTGATTATTTCCCTTTGAAGATTGTGAATACCAAAGATTTGCATACCTTTGAGCTTAATCAAGATCCTTTTTCTGAATTTTGTGATGACCATCTTCAAATTGATGAGCCCCAAGCAACCAAGACTGATTATATACCTGTTGTACATACCCATACACCTTGTAAAATTCCAGATCGGTATAAACCTCTTGTTTTACCTTCTGTTCTTCATGCTTTCCCCAAAAACTATGATCTATACTTGCCGATGTTTGATGGTGAATGTAAGAATGTCAACGCTGAGCAACATGTCCAGAATTTTGAGAATTTTCTAGATCTTTTTGAAGTTGATGAAGAAGATGTTAGTATAAGGCTTTTTGCTCTTTCTTTGCAAGCCAAAGTGAAGAGTTGGTTCAAAGCCCTGCCTGATGCGAGCATCTCAGATTTCCAGTAGTTCGTCAAAGTTTTTCTCGATAGGTGGATGATTGGGCAGAACCTTTTCTTGATTGTAGAAGAGTATAACCAGCTGAAAAGATTGCCAGAGGAGACAGTACAACAATTTTCAGCTAGATTTAACCAAGTTTATTATTCGATGCCAGCTGATATAAGACCTTCTCCTAGATCTGCTCTCTTGCACTATCCGGGTGCCTTTGATCCGGAGATGGAGTTTTAGCTGAGAGAAAGGGATATTGCAACACTTCACAAGATGCAAAACGGTGCAGTAAATGTAGAGGCTCATCTGCTGATCCGACGGGCAAGGTTGAAGGAAGAAGAGATGAAAAACATAGATCCGGAAAAATCAACATCTCTAGAGGTGAAGCTTGACATTTTGGTAAGTGCAGTGGAAAAGATGATGGACAAGATCAACGCGAGAAATGATTATGATGTTCGAGCTCATGGCGCGCTGATTGAAGAAGAACAAGTTGCTAATCCAAAACATTTTGTTTCTTATCCTAGTTATCATAGATCTGATAATGATTGTCTTGTAGATCACCTTGGCGAAGAAAGCACTGTTGATATGACCTGCATGCTTGATGACATGTTTTATACCGATGATTTGCCTCAGTATGATCAGTATGATGATGATTATGTTCTCCAAACAAAAGCTAATCTTACAGACAAATCAGCAGCTAGTTTGTGGGAGGAAGAAGTTCATTTTCAGCAGCTTGAATACAATGTTCAGCCATCACATATCAGCTATGACAGTGACGAGGAAAGTGCAGCAAATTTTGAAGTAAGTGAAGGATCTTTACCTTTTTGTTTTGATTCATGTCAGTTCATTAAAGACAACTTCCATGAAATTAGAAATCAGCTGTCAACAAGTCCTGATCTAGATCATCTTGGAGGCAATAAAAACCGTGTTCCAGACTTCTCATATTCAGATTTGCAGCCCCCAAACGCCATTGGTTTTCAAGTTGTAGATGAAAGCATGGAAGATGACATATTTGATCAAATGATACAAGAAGGTGACTCCGTACCATTCTGTTTTGAATCATTTCAGTTTTTGAAGGGTAGATTGCATAGTAAATATTCAAATGAACAGCCTATAACAAATCAGCAATCTCTCAGTGTAAATGTTGAGGATGAGACAGATGACAAAATTCTTGAGCAGCCTGTAGCATCAGATTTGCAGCTACCAAATGAAATTGAAAGGCAGATTACAGATGAAGCTGTGGCAGCCGAAATACATGATTTGATGATACAGGAAGATTCTATACCCTTTTGTTTTGAAGCATTTCAGTTTATAAGGCAGAATTCTCATAAAATCTCCCAAGAACAAGATGAACAGCTAGAAGGATGTCATACATTTTCAATGGATACATTGCAGCAGTCTTTTCAAGTTTTTCATGATCCAATAGCTGATGTTTTGGATGAGGTTTGCAGTCAAAGTCTTTCTCCATTGACCACATGTGAGCTTGAAACATGTGCCGATATGAATTTGATCCGGCAGCCGGTTTCTTTGTCATTTTCAGCAGAGGTCTCATCACAAGGCTTAGATCAAAGTTTGCATTCATGGTGTGAGGAAAACATAAGTAATTCATTCGATGAGCTAAGTTCCAGTGTGCTTGAATTTCAAGATCCTTATGCAGTGTTTTTGGAGGTGGATATAGAATTCATATCATTCTACGGATTTGTTTCTAAGTCGTCATGGGAGTTGCATTTTATTAGTTCTCTCTTGTTGGTCATAAGCGAGAACTTGTGGAGAATTCGAACAGCAGATTGGATACTTGCTTGGTTACATTGGTTGTTTCATTTCACTTGATCAGGTGATGTATGAAACTGTTAGAGTAGGTTGTGATGAATAAGCTCCCCTTTGAGCATCATTTTCAGTTTGTCGGTTGTGCTTAAGTATCGAGTCAGTTTTTAGTTGAGTGAGAGTCAATTTGTGTTGTCAACTCATCAGTTTTTAGTCATGCATTTCAGCTTGAATTTTTGACTCCATTGCCCAATAACTGTAAGGCACTGGTCTGCTCTCCCAGAGGTCTAAGGTTCTTGGCACCTCCAAGGAGCTACCATCCCCATTGGAGCCAATGTTAGTGTCAGTCTTTCCAGCCTTCCTCCAGTGATCAAACGTGCTCTTACAAAGTGATTTTGAAGTGTCAAGGTCAAATTTTGTCATTTCAGTGAGTCTTCAAGCAAAATTTGGTCACTAGGCATTAGATCTAGGGTTTGCTTTCACACTTTTCAAAGTTGTCCAAATGTCAGTCCATGTCATCATTCAGCTGAGCCTATCATCATTCAGAGGGTTGCTATCATCATATTAGGTTCCATTGGGTCATGTTACACCTTATTCATGCTTCAGTTGTGCCTAGGCAAGGTCATTTCCCTCTCCTAGGGTTTTGAAGGCAATTTCTCTTGGATGGTCAAATCACCAGCAAAACTTGTTTCCTGATGTTCATACACCTTTCCCTATCCCTAAAGTACCTTATCAAACACTTCCCATCCCTTAGATCCGCCAAATTCCTCATTTTTGCACAAACCCTAGTTTCTAGCTACAACCTGGCAATTTTCTAGGTTTGGCCTGTGTTTTGCCCTTTTCGACCCCTTCCCCTCACTCAATCTCTGAGATTCCACTTTCTCCTGCTTCCTAACATCCCTCCCCACTCCCAAAAATTTCCCCAAGAATTTAGAAGCCCCCTATCCCCTTCATTTCGCTCCATTTCGACAAAATCCCTTGTTTCACACATAGGGACAAGTTGCACTCAAATGATGTTTCAGAGCAATAAAAGATGAATTTTGGAAAACTGAGAGAGGTTTTTGTCCATAACATGCCAAAGAAGAAAAACCTCCTTCAATTTTTTCACATGTGTCATGGTTTTAGAGAAATGCCAAAATTACAATCGCCGGATCCAAGGAGTTTGGCCAAGGCACAAAAAAGGAGAAAGAGGCCAAATCCCCTCCATATCTTGGTTGAGGCTTCACTCAAAGATCATGGCACTCAATAGCTTAGCCACAGCTCAAATCCCAAAAAAATTTGAGAATTTTGGGTAATTTTGGCATTTTTTGGTAATTTACAGGTTTTGGCTCTTCAACGGGTCTCACCCCCGGTGAGACCCTTTGTCATGGCAGCTCCTTTTTGCAAAAACTCAGCATTACTAGATTTTTTATGCAAAGTTACATATGCCTATGGATGGACTTGAGTTTTTATGGAGTTTTGGGCCCCCAGAAGGTCAAAATACATGCAAAATTTGACTTTCTGCCCCTTTTTTGAGTTGCAGAAACCAGTCTTGGGAGAATTAAGTTTTGACAGCGCAAATGACCTCCAAATTCAAAAATTCCAATTGGGTTGGAAATTAGACTCACAGACCTTTCCAACGAGCTATCCTGCACCCAATTCTGACACCTGCAAGTGCCTCAAACAGAGCTCCCAATGTGCGCGACCCGTCAGGCAGATGTGCGCGACCCGTCAGGCAAACTTTGCCAGATTTCACTGTAACAGCTCGGAAAAGCACAGTTTGACTTGGTTTGACTTTTTGAGGTTAATGATGGTCCTCTTTGATGTAATTGTGACACTTTTTAGACACTTTTACCTTTTTGTAACTCTTCTAGAAGATTCATTCATGTAAAGGGTAAAAATTGAATGTATGAACTGGTTTCCAAGTTTATAGAGGCAAGTTGTTTTGACTGCCTATTTTGTAGTGCTTAGTTTAGAGGTGGTTGAAACAGCTCCTAGGATAGTGAGCTCGACCCATGGAGGCAGGGAAAGGGGTTAGATCATCTATATTATGTACTTTCTTGCTCATTTTCATGGTTGGACTCTTGAGGGAGAAGCTATCATTGTATTATTTCACTGTATCTCTGCAATTTTTGGCTAAGGAAGACCAGGGTTTTGCAGTCATCTTTGGGATTCTTGTGGACTCATGTGTTGATGGTGTTTCTCAATGTTCTTGTAAGCTTTGTTATGTGATTCATTTCCTTTCTTTACTGCTGCACATTAAACAAATGAAGTGTTAAAGTATGAATTCATGCTAGCCATGCTCTGCTTTTAAATTTGTTCAATTTCAATGTTTTCTACTGTCTAAAGGGAATTCAAAGTCATTGTTTGCTCTCTTTAGCTCCTCATCTTTCATTCCTGATCATCCATCTCAAATTAAGGCATCAATACTGTTTCCTACCTCGCCCCAAGGAACCCCCTGCAGAAACTGTGTCAAATCCCCGCACCCAAAATTGCAATTCCTCAATTTGCCACCAAAAACCCAAAAAACCCCAAATCAACCTTTTAAATCAGTTTACTAGCCTAATATCAGTGTTACCTTGTTGGTCATCTCATCCCATTGAAGATCTGCCGAGATTGACCGGAGAGAGCCTTCTCCTGCCCCGTAGGGCTAGCTACGAGGCTAAATGGTTTGATGTAGCCTTGAGGTTTACCTTTCTCAGCCTGAGGTGAAATTTCAAGCGCTAACAGGACTAGCAATGTACTTCTGCATGTTATGTGCACTCAGCTCCAAGTCTTTCTTGGTGACCTCTCATCTTGGCTACTCCATGTAATCATCGATCTCTAGATAGACTTGGTTCTTGTGTTTAGCATTGGTGAGGGAACTTGCATCTATTCACTTTCTTCCTCAACTGCTAGTTGTTCCGACTTATCAACCTGTATTGTCGTTGTTTGATCTGTCATTGCCCCTTGCCTTTTTTATTCTTCCTGCTTCTGCTTCTCTCTTGTTCTTTCCTCCTCAGCTCCTGTCCTTCTTTCGGTTCTTTCTCTGCTTGCTGTGATCTCAATTATGCTACTTGCAAGATCTATTTTTTCTCTCTTCCTTTGCTCTGTTGTCTGTGTCCTATGCTTCCTTTTGCTTCTGCTGCCAAAGATGCCTACATGAAGATTGAATCTGCTTTCCACTCTGCAGCTTCGTTCTCCCATTATTATGTCAGAAACCTCCTCTTTCCTTGATCTTGTACTGAATTTCTGCCTTCTACTGGTCTTGCTGTCATTGTTAGTGTTGACTCCTTTTCTATGAATAATTGAGTGTCTGCATATATTAGCAAGTTAACTCATGCTTGCTCAACTAATTCCCTAGTACTACTTTTAGTGGTCTCTCTTAAAACCATTCTCTTTTGGTGCCATTGTACAACAACCGTTGGAGAGAAGTGCTTCATGAGTGTGGTACCTGTGGGAAAAAAAAGGACACACATGACAAGCAAACATTAGCTCTTACAAATCTAACTTCACAGCATGATCAAGCAACAATCAGGGCATCTGATGAGAGGGATTGCACAATTTTTACTGACAGGGGTGACTGATTGATTGTGGGAACTGTGCACTGTGCAGTCCCAACATTCAGTGTGGAAGCTTGATGAATGGAACTGTGCAATGGCAGTTCAGTCTGGGCTAGGTTCTGAGAGACTGGCTCCTGGAACTGCGCAGTGTGCAGTTGGAGCCAGCCCAGGACATGCTCTACGTAATTCTAGAAGCCAAGGCAGAGGCCTTGAGCTCCCAAATTGCATAGTGCATGCAGTCAAACGTGAGATTAGGGCAAGGGGACCCAAATCTGCCCATATGGAGTTTGAAAATTAAGCAAATGTGATGATGGGTGCAGATCGGACTAAGTGTTGATGCATGAATGTGAAACAAGTGCAGAAATTGATAAAGCAAAAGTGTAGAATTTTCTCTACAAATCAGCTAGCTCACTGATATCATGTAGAAATTTCACCTGCAGATCAACCTGATATATGCAATGTACTAAAGCATAATACTAGATCTACATCTAACATAAACTTTGCGGAAGCTAATCAACCATGAGCAACATCAAGCATGAACACATATAACTGATAAGAAGGAACCAATCACACATAACACGGAAGAATTTATCCAGGAAAAGCACCAACCTTAAACCCCATCTCTGTATTATCAATCAAGTGGAAATCCTCAACAACATACAAAAAGAATCAGCTCAAAATCTATCCTGCTCTCTCTGTACTCTGATGATGTAGCTCATGGACTATCTAGGCCTATATATATAGGCTCCACAAGTCCTCCAAGCCCCTATTTCCTTGCGTAGTTTTGATTGGGGTCCAATTACATAACATGTGTGAATTGGCCAAATCATACCTGCTGTCACCTCAGGTCCAACTACGCAGTACTAGAAGGAATAATATTCCTTCCTCATGCAAGGAATATTCACTAGGAATATCCTAGCAACTGATAGTACATTGTCCCTCATCTGATCTCAACTAGGTCTCTGTCTGAATTGCCATGCATCAGTTATCCATGAGTGAATACTCAGTTATCTGAAAATACTAGTTGTCACATGCATGCAAGCATCAACAAACTAAATCTCATTAATTTAACAACTTGTTAAATTAATCTAACTGGACTTGACTAAGTTAAACTAAGTCAATTGATCCTCTCAATATAGAACTCATCCTTAACCTCAATCACTGGAGCAAATCAAGGACACATTCCCAAATCAGTGGAGAAATTATTGCATTTTCTCATAAAGACTTCAAGTTTGATTTTCCTTAACTAATTAACTCAAACTGAATTAATTGATTAATATTCAAACTATTGGTAAGACCAAATTCGAATTTTACTTCCTATTTTAAACCAGGGACTGCCTAAAAATAGGAATCCAACCAGAATTGCTAAAAATAGAACTTCTATTTTTAGCACTTACATTTTTCATTCCCTGTTTCCCAATCTAGCACTGATACCCAAACTGCTATTTTTAGCATTTCTTGTTGCCATTTTTCAACACTCCCTCTCAACAAGAAAGGCTTCCTTTCGAACCCGATCCTGTACCTCTGGAATGTTCTGCATGCAACACATCTACCAAGTGTGGTTGCTTCAACAACTCTCGAAACGAAAAAACTCCCAACTGACCTCTATGTTGGGCTAGAAACATACTCTGATGCTGAAGCTCTACCTGCTGCTGACAAGTGCTCCCTCTCTGACTTCTACACTGCTACAACATCTCCATGCATCTCATACTGTTGCACCCTTCTCTGTGCTACCCTGCACTGTGCAACACACTTGTGCCTCTTGCATTGCTGCAGCTTGCATGCTCTGCGCTGTCCTGTGATTCTCTACATTGTAGCTCTATCTGCCGCTCCATCCGCATCTGTCTCTACCCAATTAGTCAATTCTGCTACTCCTCGTCAGGGCTCCTGTAGCAAAGTTGAATCAAAGAGGTTGGGTACCTCAAGGATCCTGCCCCCATATAAGCCTTCATGGGACGATCACTCCACATCGCCCCACCTCCTACTTGGAGGTATAGTTGCATGTGATCCCTCTGCCCACCTAGTTCGAAGTTTCCTCCTACTGGAGGTCTCTGCATGAGTAGATGTCTCTACTCGATCTCCTCTCAGCTTCTCTAATTGTCGCTGCTCCATAACCTCCTGAAGCTGCTGCACCAATCGTGGCTCCTCCACAATCGTCTGAGACTTCTTCTGGCGTTGCATGTTGAGAGGTGATATACTCTCCCTCTCAACCACCAAGTCTCCATCAATTTCCTTGTTGCTTAAGGCTTTGCGTGAATCTTGAACCTAAAGAGCATACAAGTTCTTGACCCATGAACCAATCTGCTTCACCTGTCTAGTGATGATGTGTCTAAGGAAAACCTTTCCCTTACTAAAGACTACATCATAGCCTCTATCTTCCAGCATCGCGATCGACACCAAGTTTCTCTTCAATCCTGGTACATACTTGACACCGGTCAAGGTAAGGCGAACTCCATACTCCCTCTTAAAAATAACCGTGCCTACACCTGAGACACTATACTTTTCATCATTACCATCACTATGAGTATCTGAAGATCTTTCTCCTCAAAAGTACTGAACAAACTCTTGTTGCCGGTCATGTGGAAAGAAGCTCCACCGTCAAGAAACCAACCACTTCCCACCATGGATGAAACCATGCATGTGAAGAGTGTGAAATCCAACTCGAACTGTGAAGCAAGTGCCTCACCTTGAGATCCTTCCCCGGATCCCTTCTTGGATTTCCTCAGTGGACAATTTGTAACAAAATGGCCCACCTCATGACAATGAAAGCATCGTACTTTCGATTTGTCAACCTTCTTCCCACCATGGGAAGAACTGGATTCAGAAAGAGAAACCTTCTCCTTCCCCTTCTTCGCCTTACTTGCTAAGGCACAGTTCTCTTCATCCTCCATGGATGAAGAACCATCTCTGGTGCTCCGTCTGATCTCCTCCTGCATCAAATCCGACCATAGTCATTCCCAATCTGGCAGTTTCTCTCTTCCATTAACCGAGTCCTGGTAGCTATGCTAGCTCTTAGGAAGTCCGAGGAGTGCAAGACTCACCATGTCATCATCAGCTGTCACGACCCCTACACTTGCAAGCTCATCCCTGCATGTGGTGAGCTTGGTCAGATACATAGAGATCGTGTCGCCCTTTTCACACTTGATCTTTCGAAGTTTGTCCTTCAGTGCCAGCTTCCTCTGATCACTACTATTCTGATAAAGATCTTTCAATGTTTTCCACATCGAAAATGGAGTCTCCTTCCCATGGAGGCTCGAGACAATGTGATCTCGAACTCCCTCCAGAAGGATTCTCCTTTCTCTAGCCACACACTTCTTCCATTCCACCAGTTGAGTAGCATCAGTCAGTTTCAGGACTTCTTGATCAATGAAGTCCTTAAGGCCATTATCTTCTAATACTGCCTCCATGCCATCCTTCCAGGCTATATAATTCGAACTTCCATCAAGGGCATATTCAAGTCTCAAACCATAGAACGCCATCGGTGAAATAGATGTGATAAGAATTCAATTTAATATTCAGAAACCACAAACTTCAACTTCTCCCTTCTTGTATACTGTTCTTCCTTGATCACCTGTGCTCTGGTACCATGTAGAAGTTTCTCTACACATCAGCTAGCTCATTGATATCATGTAGAAATTTCACCTGCAGATCAACCTGATATATGCAATGTACTAAAGCATAATACTAGATCTACATCTACCATAAACTTTGCGGAAGCTAATCAACCATGAGAAACATCAATCATGAACACATATAACTAATAAGAAGGAATCAATCAAACATAACACAGAAGAATTTATCTGGGAAAAGCACTAGCCTAAAACCCCATCTTTGTATTATCAATCAAGTGGAAATCCTCAACAACATACAAAAAGAATAAGCTCAAAAGCTATCCTGCTCTCTCTGTACTCTGATGATGTAGCTCATGGACTATCTAGGCCTATATATATAGGCTCCACAAGTCCTCCAAGCCCCTATTTCCTTGCGCAGTTTTGATTGGGGTCCAATTACATAACATGTGTGAATTGGCCAAATCATACCTGCTGTCACCTCAGGTCCAACTACGCAGTACTAGAAGGAATAATATTCCTTCCTCATGCAAGGAATATTCACTAGGAATATCCTAGCAACTGATAGTACACTGTCCCTCATTTGATCTCAACTAGGTCTCTGTCTGAACTGCCATGCATCAGTTATCCATGAGTGAATACTCAGTTATCTGAAAATACCAGTTGTCACATGCATGCAAGCATCAACAAACTGAATCTCATTAATTTAACAACTTGTTAAATTAATCTAACTGGACTTGACTAAGTTAAACTAAGTCAACTGATCCTCTCAATATAGAACTCATCCTTAATTCCTCAATCAGTGGAGCAAATCAAGGACACATTCCCCAATCAGTGGAGAAATTATTGCATGTTCTCACAAAGACTTCAAGTTTGATTTTCCTTAACTAATTAACTCAAACTGAATTAATTAATTAATATTCAAACTGCTAGTAAGACCAAATTCGAATTTTACTTCCTATTTTAGACCAGGGACTACCTAAAAATAGGAATCCAACCAGAACTGCTAAAAATAGAACTTCTATTTTTAGCACTTACATTTTTCATTCCCTATTGCCCAATCCAGCACTGATACCCAAACTGCTATTTTTAGCATTTCTTGTTGCCATTTTTCAACAAAAAGGACAACGAAGCATGTGAAGA
Organism: Pinus tabuliformis; assembly: GCA_031772625.1. Lineage (NCBI taxonomy): Eukaryota > Viridiplantae > Streptophyta > Pinopsida > Pinales > Pinaceae > Pinus > Pinus tabuliformis. Next base: position 1,543,572,138 of record CM062817.1, on the reverse strand, counting down.
GAGTCGCCACAACAACAACCGTTGGTGCAAAAACGGGAAAACTCATGCGACACTTGGGAAAGGAATTCTATAACTTGAAACAACACTTCTAAAAGCTAAAACAAGTTAAAACACTAGCAATCGTTCAAATAAACAAGTGAAACAACACTCTCACAAGCTAAACAACAAAAAACAACAGAAAAAATGACAAAAGAAAATAAAAACAAAACTCACCCGGAAAAGAGACGACAATGCTCCGAAGGTTCCTTGATCTCCTCGGGAATGCTAGAGCTTGATAATCGAATGTACAAATGAGCTCTAGAGGCATCCATTACATAGAATTGAGCCAATTGAATTTTATGACACGTATGCCTGAGATCAAGGACAAAAGTGACACTTGGTAGAAACATCTAAAGATAGCAATGTGCCACCTTCAAGAAACTAATAATAGATCCTTTAGTCCTAGGGATGCTTCTTTCCCTTTAGTTTTCTTTCTTTTCCTTGGGGGTGGGGGGGGGGGGAACATGCCATGCATTGCTTGGAAAGATTGCACAGTTCTGGGAAGGACTGGGCAACTCTCTGGCTCATGCACTGCACAGTTTCTGAGCACAGTGAGGTCCTGTGCAATTTCAAGGCTGAGTGGCTCTCGACTGCCTCTCATGTTCTGTGTAATTTCCTAGCTGAAGACAAGCTATCAACTGGCTTTGCACAATTTTGGATCTGAAGGCTCACTGTCAGCTTGAGCTGTGCAATTCCTGAGAGCAAGACTGGTTGCCCTCAAGGATTGCACAGTTCTCTAAGGCAAGCCCAGAACTAGGTAGAAACCAAGTCAAGAGATTGACTTGTGGGTTTGATAGTAAACCAAGTAAGAAAACACAACCCATAATGCAAATGGTGAAGCTCAATCAAAGCACAAGTACCTGGGTCAATGCGAGATGAGCTGCGGTAGTTTAGAAGGGAGGCTTCAAAACGAAGCAAAGGAAAAATTTTGGAGGGTGGTTGTAGCCACTACAACAAGATGCTAGGAAAGTATGCTATAATAGATGGAGTTTTTTATCCATATAACACCTCATAGAGTGTCATATGGGTCACTTGATGATGGTCAATATTGTACTATTATTTGGCAAGGAGAATTCATTAGACCCATTGGCCATGTTTCTTTAATGAAAACAAATAGTAAATATTCAAAAAATTAATAACCACCTCATATTGACCATTTGTGCAAAGATGATACGATGTTCTCATTTTCAATTTAGTGCTTCATATGGGATATTTGTGCAATTGGATACCAAAAACATATACTTGTTAGTAGTTAGAACTAAGAGCATACAAAAGGGTGAATAAACAATAATGGAAATAAACAAATCTATCATATAAGCATGACTAATAAAGCATTAAAAAAGTGAATTTCAATGATATGAACACACATTGTTTTGGGGAAAGGGGTTATTTTATTATCCAATGGAAAGACAATAAAATTTAAAACATATCCCCTAGGAAAAAGTTTGTAGCTTGTGAATACTTTGTACCTAAGGTAATTATATTTCATTCCCTATGTGTTTTGCTATGTGATCCTCATCTCAACGGAATATAGAATTATGTTGCTTGCAATTTTGACTTTAACTTAGACAATGGTGATGATTCATGGTTGTAGTAGTTCCATAACATTGTCAAGTAAATAATGTTATTTAGCTTCTACGACTAAGTCTATTGTTATCACTATTTGTATCGAAGACAATATTACAAGCAACACTCTTTTTCATCATTGGAAACCTTTATAAAGTGTAGATATTTGTAGAGCTATGAGATGGGGGTTGCACTGCAAAATTCCCCATAGACATTGATATATCAATGTGTAGGTGTCGATAATATCTATGTCCATGTAAAATCTTATCTATTGAAGCCATGTCAATCTCATTCCCACTTTGAATGCTTAGGTCATGATACACCTCAAATTCACT